>CAJQUW010012335.1:0-179265 GCA_907163375.1 Prostheceraeus crozeri | reverse complement strand
TGTTTTATGTATCGCTTTAGTTCGTTTCTTCCTTGTGAATATATGCCTACAGTCAGCTCATTCCCCGTATATCTGTGAAAAGACTTTTTCATATACATATTTTTATTTCAATAAACATATCACAATGACTTCACTTTGTTTTCCGAAACACTAAAGTTACGAGGGATTTAGTATCTTTCACATGGATGCACTCTTGTAAACCATTGGTAATTTTGATAGCAATAGAGGGTATAGTTTGTTTGACGACGGGATGATAGAAAATAGATTCAAACATCTTCTCGAATATTCCATATGAAGCGTCTTTATCATGAATGAAATCACGTAAAATGTATTCTTTTTTCTCACCAACAGAAATAGGTAGAATCAAATCACTTTGAATGTAAAGGTGCTGTTCATGTTTATCAAGTGTCATTGGTGTTTCTATACCAATCGTATGCGCAGCAGTAAACACAGTTTGTAGCATTGAAAAACCAAAGAGTTTTTTCAAATTTTTACTCAATTGACATTGAATGTCATCACCCAGTTTCAGAACAACGCGTTGATTTTCAATTGAAAACGAAATGTGGTGTGTCTTTACATCATATTTACTTTTCATCACATGCTTCAACTTCTGTTGTACATAAGGATTTACTACATGAATGAAGCTTTCAACTGTATGATATAGACGCGGCATTATATTGATAGCAACTTTAGATTCTTCATAAGACTGGTAAATTTTCTTGATACGATCACCATAGATGTCCACCCACCATTCATCATTAACTGAATCAGCTTTAGTGTGATATTCATGAGAAGCATACACCAGACCGCTTCCAATAATAGGTGTATAATGTCTTACAAAATGGCGCAAGGTTGGAGAGAAATAAACTCTAAGTTTGTCATTATATTTCTGAATAACCAACTTATTTTTGTCCGCCATAATTTTCTCTCCATACTTCTTACCCACAGTCTCATCCCATCGTTTTACTAACTCAATAAGTGATAAAGGTTGAACACCACGCTTTTTCAAAATGATGCGTTCTTCGCATTCTACAACATCTTCATCAAATATTTTAAATCTATAATGAAATTTGTTGATTCGATTTGAATAAACTTTTTTAACATTTGCAGTAGCAATTGACGTTAGATGTAGTCCATGACCAAAACCAAGATGTGGATAGAATTCATTATCCAACCTCAGTGTAAGACCTTTAGTAAAAGAATGAAAGCGAAGGAACTGTCTCCCACTCCAATGATAGATAGTAAACTCATAAGCTTTCTGATTTTTATTCTTCATGATGGAAGTATTACCACTATTGAATGCCTTAATAATTTTCTCATTCCCAAATGGTTCATAAGAATCTGATTTTATCTGAATCCATTCATAGTTCCACTTTCCATCTGATGTTAAATTGTATGGGAACTGGAATGCATTATTCATCGTTATTCCATCATGGGTGCGAGGAGTCAATATCATTTCTTCCAAATCATTCGCATTCTGAATATTGCTATCATAGCAAATACTAGAAACGCCAACCTCCCATTCACCTTCTAAATGTAGTGGGCGATTTAATTCTACTCGATAGTCTGATGGTTTATTTTTGGGAAATTTATTCATAGAAGCATTACTGGGCAAGTAGATTAGAAACGAGTCCTTATTTTCACTTTCCATATTATTCACATTGGAAAATATATTAGCATACTTTTGCATTAACTCTTCATTCGGAAATGGAGTGTGATACTTGTCACAGCATCTTCATGAAAAGGAATCAACGCACCAGCATCGTCATAAATGGCAATATCAATTTGTGGGATGTAGTTTGATTTCAGCTTTGTATAATGCACTTTCTTGAAAGTATGCTCAGATAAAATACTGCAGCTTTTTGGCTGGTATGGTATCATTGCTAGCAATGGAGCTTCAACATCTCCCACACGTACATCTTCACCAATATTGGAATATATCTGAAAATAGTTAATACGACGCGATAGCGACATGTCTGCGCTAGCTTTGGTTACAGTACCACTTTTAAAGATATTTTGATCAAAACCAAAATGTCCATTAGAGTTTTATCCATAATTAGTTCAATACCTTTTCCACTTATAGTGAGAGACAAAACACCTTCTTTTTCAGAAAATGAAATATGTTGCTCATTAATCACTTCATTTAAATAATCTACAACCAATTTAACCGAAGTAATAATGCGAGGCATCAACACTCTTGTTTCATGTAAGATACCACCGAAAGGCTCTACACACTTTCTGTATAAAGATACGGTCCATTCTGTATCAAATTGATTTGACCTTTCACATGGTAAATGTTGCATATCAAATTTTCCATGAACAGCTGCAGAATGATGTCGTAAGAACTGATGAAAATCTTTGAACAAACTAATACTAGATCATCATCATTTAATTTACTTATTGCAATATGATTAGATGATTTGATATAAGTCAATGTTGCCACTTGTTTACCATCAACTCGAAGGAGATAATTAAATTTCTTCAATAATGTTTCAGGAGTCATGTTTGTCTTTCTTGGCTTAATCACAATCTTCTTCACCAACGTCTTCTCATTTCTTGGAATAAGATCTACATAATAAGCTTCCTCTCGATATATTAACTGTTTATGACCACTTATGTGGTAATTAACATTAAAATTATCATAGCTTGTTAAGGCGCTAGCGAGGTAACCTAAATCATTTCTTAAACTTGGACTTAAACCAACAATCCAATCTTTCTCAACTACATGATGTACATAATTATAATCATCATTGTGCGGAGTAAATTGGACAATATGTTTACATGCTTTATTCAAGAAATCATATATAAACTTTTTACATGATAAGAGATCTTTCTTTGGCCACTGTGGAATGTATACTCGGCAGCCCTTTTCACATTGGTAAGCAGCTGTGCGTCTCATATTAATAGTCATCACCTCATGACCAAAGTATAGACACAGTTGCTATAAACAAGTTGAGTGACACCCACTTCCCAATTTCCATTTAGCTGTTGTGTATGATCAATGGGAGTAGAAAAGAGTGCGGCTCGATTACTAGCAAATCTCTTTGTAGCCGCATTGCTAAGCAAAATATGATAAAACGACATTTTTATATTGCTGATCTGCGACTTTGCATAACATCATGAAGACTTGGATTTTGGACTCTCTACAATATATCAGAGTTGATCGTGATGGAAACGTACATTTCAAAAATTCTCATGGTCATTCATCAAGAGGTATTACATTAACATGGCGACAATTTGTCAACCTCAATGATATCATGAGGGATTTGGAATATTTTGAAACATTAAGATTCATCTCCTTGGGTGATCAAGTTTGGCTTCAACGTCGCAACAATGAAATTCAAATCTGCCATTCTCATTCCGCAAACTGTTTCTCATTTCGCAAATACAATTGGGAGAAGTATAGAAGATACATACATCGCTCCATCATGACATTTATTCGTCGTGAGTTCATCGCCCTACTATGCAAATCTTAATCAGACATGACTACCACGCACCATGAGTTGGAAATTAGATTACCTACAACGTATTGAAACGGATCATGATCGAAACGTCTATTTCAAAGATTCAACTGGAAATGTGAGAAGAGAGTTTGCTTTATCTTATCGTCATTTTCAATCACTACATCATATCATGAAGGATTTGAAATACTTCTATATGAAAAGACATTCACGTATTGGAAATCGCATCTGGCTGCGCGTCAACAATCGGCGAATTCAACTCTATCATTCCCAACTTCATACTAACTTCACATTTCATCAAGCTAGTTGGGAGAAGTATAAAAGGAAGGTACATCGCTCAATTTACTCATTTTTTCATCATGAAGCGCCATCGCTACACCATCGCCAACATTCTCCGTCGCTTCAGACTCTACACCAAAATCGATCTCACAACATTACACCAACACCTTCCAAACAGCAAGTATTACCCGCGCCGACCTCAAATGTTAGTGGTGAAGATGAACAATTCACGGAATCTTCAACTCTTCCCAAATGGGACTGTACAGATTCTCGGCGCCCTTTCTCATTCATCGGCGCAGTCAATGCGCTTAGAGCTACAAAGACTACTACGTCGGATATGGAAGAGGGAGAGGTGTGTGATGTCGAATCTGACTGTGGACAATATGGTGATCTCTACTCAATTGAGTGAAAGTGTATCATTTTTGAAGATTCGTACCAGCAGTTACAATTTGTGTTATGAACCCGAACTTTTTCCTGCAGCTCTCATTAGTTGTTGGTTACCTGTGCATGTGGCAATCTTTCATAATAGTAAAGTGATCATTACTGGATTAAAATCTCATGTACAAGCAAATGTGATCCTAGACTATCTCATCGAGTATGTACGTACCCAGCGGATTGTAAAATAAAAAACAATTTTTCCAACATGATGTTTTTATTTCAAATCATGATAGAACTTACAAATCATTTTTTCATTAGAGGATGGATTACATGAAAAGTTTTGAATAACAGATACAAATCGAGATACATGTAAACGTTTTAAGATGAAGTACAGTACAAAAGCACCACACGTTGATGAAAGTGGATGTTGTAGTATGCGTTCATTCGCTGATATTGACGCGTATGTTTTCTCAACCACTGCTGTGTTGGTATATTTGGAGGTTGAGCAAGAGAGTCAAATAGTTCACCACGTCGGTCTTCTCCAATAAAGATCGCTTTCCAATGCTCACCGCCTAAATTCTGCGAATGAGTGTTTAGCACAATAAAGATGGGATAGTGATTTACTGCAGGTGGTAAGGTATCGAGTGAACAGACATTATCGAGAGTTTTCAACGTCGCTTCGTCTGCATTACGCTGCACTTTAGTTTTAATATCGTCAGCAGTCAACCAACTCATTAACGATTATACTGAAGAATCACGTCACGATACTTTGTAATTTCAATATTTGAATCGAAGACTGCATAAATTAATACATTGATCGTCTCAGGTAGTGTTCTTTTGAACGTCAAATCCAAACGAATATTATGAGGCACGTTCGCTTGACGATAGGGTGCACTTAATATCGCTGTCAGCAGTCAAATCAAATGCATAAATAGTATATCCACTCTTAAACTCTTTCATAGTGAGTCCGTTGGTGTCATCCGCATTGTAAAAGCCAAAGACATCCATAAAATCAACATAACTGCGCATAAATTGATCCGCAGCAAAATCTGATTTGTAGGGTGGACCAGGATGACTCACACCATTTACACGTAAAGCAATTTCACTTAACTGATTGTGTTTAAAATTGAAAGGATTCTTCTTTATATTACCATTAAATGCATCATTTTCAACCATTGCCACCATGAGGAGCTTCGGTGCTTCCGATGGAAAGAGGCCATCTTTCATGAAACTCTTTTGATCTTTAGGAATTGTAAAGGTGAGAAGCTTTGTATGCTGAACGGGGTAAATGGCATTTTGGCGGTTAAGACCTTCAGCATGTCCTCTAATGACACTTGGATTCGGTACTACTCGACGAATGTAAAGTGCAATGAATTGACCACCTTCCACCTGCTGCTCTCCAATCGTTAGAGAAACATCACGAAGTAATGTAGTCAATGGTAAATTGTTCAGTCCAACTTTATGTGTATCGTCAATAGCAGTTCCATCTGCTTGCTGAATTCTAAACCTCAAATCAACCATCGCATAACTCAAATCTATGTAGTCATCACTACCACCAGGAATAACAAATTCAATGGGGCCAGCATTCTCAGCTGTTCGAGGATGATAATCTACAATACTTGAACTAAGAATATCTGTCTGTATGGCTTGTTGATCAAACAAACAAAAACCGGAAGTTTTACACTCCATGATTAGAAGTTATGGCAGCGTCGTCGTTTAGCGCCTGATGAATGATTAGAGCCTCTGCGACGTTTGCGTGAATGCCTTTTGACTGAAGATCGCACCTTACCAGCTCCGCGATGTTTCCTCCTTCCTTTATTCATTCGTTTAGGTGATTTCTTTCCTTGAGTAACACCAGCAAAGGTCTGCTTCAATGTTTTTAAACCGCGTTCCTTCCCACGATTCAACAAACTGCTCTTAAAACTTCTACCTCTGGAAAGATCACTAGCAACATCACCAGCAAAGCCAACGGCAGTACTTAAAACATTTCGTTTTAAAGATCTACCGACATTGGATATGAGAGGTGCTACAACAGATTTCAGTGCACCAAGTATGCTACCTCCACGTTGGCGGCGAGCACCGATGTAAATTTGTCCTCCACCACTTACATAGGAGGGTCGTGAATAAAATGAGGCAGTTGGATTCATAGCTCAAACCCTAAACATTGTTAGTTACAACTTTGCATGAATCACTGTCGATCACTTAGATGAAAGATGTCGGCACGACGCATCCAAGAGTTCATACTTGAAGGATAACCAGTCCATTTAACAAGATACCATTCTTCACCTTGCCGTTTTTTACATCGAATGATTTTCTCTACCAAATATGTTTCACTTTCAGTGACTACCTCAATCTCATCGCGGTAAAAGCTACCCTCAATTTCTTCATTATCGTAATCTTTCAACTTGTAGGTGGTCGGAGAGTCTTTTTGATTAATCCTTGATACTGTAAATACCTCCTCTGTCCAATTCGGAAGGTACCCTTTAGCAAAAACACTTTTCACTTTTGAGATACGAACTTTATCACCAATTTTCACATCACTTTTCACATGAGTGCGTTTACGTTGGAATGATTCGCGCACTTTATCTACATTGTCAGCATTTACATCTACTGGTCTGAGTCCAATAGAACGATGGATAGAGTAATTGTAGGCATGGAGTGTATCTTGTAGAACCTTTGTCCAATTTTGTGTCAAGTTGGCAGTAAAATGTCGCCACAAGCGATGTTTTAATGTGCGATTAAAACGTTCAACGAGTGCAGCTTTATAAGCACTCTTTACTCTAAACAGCTCAATGTCATGCCTCTCAAATAATCTTCTCACATGGTGATTTTCAAACTCTTTTCCTTGATCACTCTGAATTCTTTTTGGAATGCGACCTTCTCGAAAAATTGTTTGGAATGCTTTTGCTATTCCTTTCCCTTCTTTAGTTTTTAAAGGTTGAGCCCACGCATAACGCGAGAAAATATCAATGACGGTTAAAATAAAATTATTGCCCGAGTTATGTTTTGAAATGGAGGCGACATCGCACAAATCTGCTTGCCACTGTTCATCGATGTCATGAACAATATAATGGCGGGTGCGGTACTTCTTTTTCGCTTGTTTGTGGAGTGTATAGGTAGCCTCACCCTTTAACCATCGTTTCACTTGTGATTGTGGAAGACCACTCGCTTTTGATAATTTCTTGATAGATGCAAATCCTGCCGGATGTTTTACATCATAATAGATTGACTTCAAACGTTCAGTCGATGACGACTGACTCTTTTTCCTCCTTCTCATCTTTTTGTTTTCTTGCCTTTCTACATTTACAACAACTGCAGCATTTAGCTTTAGCGGTTTTGCGATCGTGTTCACATTGCTTAGGGGTTTCATTATGAGAGCTGGCGCAGCAAGTGCAAGTGACAACGACATTCACCTCTGGCGGCTCATTACATGGCAAGCAACACATCTGCTTCATATTAATAGTCTGAGAACATGTATTTCCTGGGAGGAGCTGTTTTACGTTTTCCTTTTACTAGTTTTAGTGGTGATGTAGATCTACGTCGAGTTCTTCCTCTTGTTTGCTTAGTGAGTGTGGGAGGGGATGTAGCAGGTGACGTCTTAAACCAATTTGTTGGCATTTTCATCGTCTGAAGCATTGGAGCAGTAGCCACTGTTGAATCAAATTCTTTCAATGTCTCATTATTCAAAGCAAATTTTGGTACATTATGCTTTTTCAATAGTTTAAGAAAGTATGACCAACCAGGTGGAACATACCCCTGACGGCGCTTTCTACGTGTCGCATACTGAATCAAGTCTTCATAACGTGAAGCATCAATCACTTTATTTTCATCTGTAATGATTTCTCCTCTATCATTTACATTGAGATGGGGTTCAATACTATTGAAAAGAGATATGGCATGTGCGCGAGATGCTAAAGGTGTAGCAGTCGATACAGAGTCACGCATCTTATTCTTCAAGTTTTTCAATTGCTCAACAGTTTCCGATTGTAATAATACAGCACGATGTGGATCTTTGATGTGAACATTGTGCTGATAATCTATTTCTTTCCTATACATTTGATTTGCAAGAGGTTGCTTTACTTGCTGCATGGCAGTCAATTGTACATATTCATCCTGAGGAATAACAATCATGCGAGAATAAGAACTCATAGTTTGTAGATAATCATGGGAGTTTTCAAAATATCACTTCGAAATCTAAATTCTTCCGGACACTCTTGCGTAAAGTCAATGAATAAGTAACCGTATGGTTTTTCAGTAGCTGCTTGAAAAATTTCAATTAAGGCTTTTGATCCTCTGGGTGCAACTTGTCGCGCTAAAATTTCAAATTGACTTTTATCTCGCGGATTCTTGAAAATAGCATAATAGTGTGTATTCAGGTTTCGTGTACGAGCTTCTTTTCCATCAGGAAACAAATTTTGTGTGATATAGATGATAAAACACCTTTTATGATGTGCTGCACGAGTGAACATATCTGTAACATCTTTTGAATTCTTACTTTCTTTTAATAAATCATCCAATACAACAACATCATTAGACTGAAGTTTATTCACTGCAATAATTCCTTCATGTCGAATAAAGTTGCGACTTTGTAATTCCTGAAACAGCGACGGTTGATAAATACCATAACACCAAATCACTCGATTGATAGGTTCCTTAAACAACTCCCTTCTTTTATCCAATAAATTCAGCGTGAAAACAGTTTTACCTGCATGAGATGGACCTGATACAGTCAGAACTTTATCATATTGAAGTCTGAAATCCATTTTATTACTTTGAGATTCAACATTTGCATAATTAACGCTTAGAGCCAAAGATATTACCCAATAGGTTGCCCACGGCAGGAGCTATAATTGGAAGTATTGCTAAAAGGAAACCGCCCTTTTGTGTTAGAGTTTTCCTCTTTCTTTGAAGGGTGACTTTAGGATTGGAGATGAAACGCAATTTTGTGGCATATCGCTTAAGTAACTTTCGTTGTTTTGGCGCTAATTTCTTCGTCCTCAACTTTCTGACATGAGAAATAATTTCATGAATGAATTTATCGTTAGCATGTCGTATAGCATTGTATCGCTGATTTGCTTTCATTCGTCGGAGAGCTTGAATGGCTGAAGAAAACTTTGAAGACTTTTGACTTTTACGTTTCGTCATTTTCCGTGTTAGTCTTTGCTAAAACCTATCTTTACCACATTTGCATAGGTACTAACTATTGCGACATAAGTGACACTCGAAATGGAAATGAGCAATATCACAGTGGTTACATTTGCAAAGTTGAATGCAATTACGTATGAAACAGCGTTGACAAAAAGCGTGCTTACATCTCTTGAAGATGCGCTTTTCATTTCCATCCTTTTGCTTACATACATCACAACACATAGTTTCACCGTTGCTGATGTCTATAGCAAGTCTTTTTGAAGATATGAATTTGCTAGCCTTTTCTAAATAATAGACGCATGTACAGAAGGAATATACTTCGAGAGTGAGCAGACATAGCTCGAAAACCAGTTGTGCTACAATCAAGTACCGCTGCATTTTCAATTTTTCTTTATGGAAAGTTGAATGTGAATATCTGAAATCGCTTCAATCACTAGACTGCTACCATGATGGTTAAATGCGTTAAGACGTTCAGCAATTTTTATCATATGTCTTTTAAAAAATTCTTCGGGGTGATCTACCACTTCCATTGAATAAGAAGCAAAATGAAAAGAGCGACTTTCCACCTCTTCCTTTCCAAAATGACTAAACTTAATTTTCGCAACTAATCGCGCCATGACAATGCTATCAGAGAATGTATTCATTAACTCTAGAAATAGAGTGCTAGCATCATCGACCACTGCTTCGATGTCGGTCTCATCTTTATGAAAATTTATCACATAATCTTGAACAGCTTTTTTAAACTTTGCCTATTAAAATGTAATGTTCCGCAGTCGTTTGAGAAAGACATGATCGCCCTTTATCTAACCCATCCATTGCATGAAAACAACTCTTCTCATAGTAACATTTATTGAATAATAGTAACGAGCATGCATTATAAATCAATGGTTTGAAACAGATAAAATAGATACAGCTGGTAACTATCATACAGCGAGCAATGATAACCATACAGGACTTTGGCAGTGCTGAGGTAAGGAGGAAAGAAGCATTGGTTATGAACGTAGCTACTACAACGAACAGACAAAATAGGAACAGACAAATCCTTAAAACGTTTCGTGACTTCATGATAATGTTGATTCACTCTACTATCCCAAGGTGGGAGCAAAATATCATCAATGATTAGATTGGGAAATACTTTCCTCTCCTTACCAGGATTATTACAAAAGATTCGTATAACATTGAAAGCAGCTAACCATCGTTTAAAGTCAATAAGAAGAGCAATCTCACAAGAAAAGCCATAGTCTTGCAAATATTTCAGATTAAGTCCATGAATGTGTTTTCTCGCCCATTGATCAACATTGGGATTGCAGTTGGCATGTTGATGATAGACACTGACAATCTGATATGTCCAATTGTTCATAGCAATAGCACTGAGCTCCTGTACAGGTTCACCCTCACAATCCATAAAAATGATGATAGAAGCCTAAAACGGAAATTTACACATCTAAGGAAACGTTCTATAACATATTACAAAATGAAGAATTACATCGATGCTTTTCACGACAAAATACACAAATGATATGATGGCAACGAAGAAGTAAAATGTATCTAATAAGACCACGTCTACGACACTCAAAGCACATAAGCGAATTGTCATAGGGTAGAGTTAGGAAAGGACTAGTAATTCTCCTTCTTTTATTTGCGTTTTGATGCAGCATTCTTCTCCGACTTGCGCTTCGTACCACTGCTGTTAAGGATTTGATCAATTATATCATCCACGTTGGGTGGTTTTGGAATATATAGGAAGGATTCCATATGCATGGAGAGAGAGGCTATTTTATTATCCTTGTGACGACCATAATATAGCCCATTCACTTTGAAAAGGATATCCCAAGTACCTTCTCCGAGCTCGTCGCATGTGATGGGTGTTGAATGATCTCCCTCCTTCTTATAGTAAGTGCACCAATGTGATACCGGTAGGCAAATTTGATTACCATCCCAAATCTTTCTATAGGGAGTATCCTTGTCATCTCTCGCCTTCCACTCTTGGGCAAGAGGAGTAGGAATGTCCATATTTAATGTCACGTACTCCTCAATAATATCAAGTTGGTGGCGAATGTACGGACTCACGGGGATCAGTATGTAGTCCCCATACTGATTGTGCATTATCTTGACATCCGTGGAAGGGAGCATTCCCGTTTGGAGTACTACGCCATGATCGTCATAACGCAAGACTTGTTTAAATTTACGCTGTAGCGGTGTAGGATTATGTACCTTGGTTGTTTCTTCCACTGGCCTCAGTTGTAGATGATCTGATCGTAGCGAACCTTGTAACGTTTGACCGCCATTTTGTCCTACTAGTGCAGCAGATGGAGTAGATGCCTGAAAATGAAAAAGATTGTATTAAGTTTACGTTCAAGGGAGGAGAGGGAGGTAAGTAGCGACTTACCATTTTAGTTGGATAATAGAATAGGGAACTAGAGAGAGAGAGAAAATGTGCGTCCGTCACTCGCGTGATTCAACGATGGAATGATTCTCACTGTGGAAGGCTCGCTATTTATATAGAAATGCTTGATTCTCATTGGATGATGATCCTCATTGGACAATAACATCAAGCTGATTCCAAATCTGGCCTCCGTTTACCAATCCGAGCCTTCATTCGCCCGCTGGAGCTGTTTCTTGGGAAATTCTAACTCTGTCGTTTTTCGTCAATCTCCCAAAATCGTAAATGGCGTCTCACATCTAAACGAAGACAGATATGAACAAGCCGTTTCTTTCACTGAATTTGTCTCACTCTTACCTTTCAAACGAGCTATTGCACGACAAAATCCGTCCACTGGAAGCCAAGATCGAAGCGAGCTCTCCCGAGGGGGGGGGGACGTCAGCGAAATTTGATGAAAAATGTTTTGGTGAAGGTCCCAGGTCGAAATTCCACACTTTGGAAAATTTTCAAAATTTTACCCATACAAAGCCACTCTGACACTTAGGATTTTTTCAGGTGAGCTCCGACCTAAAATCTTAAATGGCGTCTCACATCTAAACGAAGACAGATATGAACAAGCCGTTTCTTTCACTGAATTTGTCTCACTCTTAGCTTTCAAACGAGTTATTGCACGACAAAATCCGTCCACTAGAAGCCAAGATCGAAGCGAGCTCTCCCGAGGGGGGGGAGGTCAGTGAAATTTGATGAAAAATGTTTTGGTGAAGGTCCCAGGTCGAAATTCCACACTTTGGAAAATTTTCAAAATTTTACCCATACAAAGACACTCTGACACTTAGGATTTTTTCAGGTGAGCTCCGACCTAAAATCTTGTAACAGCTCTAACTTTTGAACGGCTGGTCCGATTGACTCGCGACAGAAATGGCGTCGAGCAGTTTTTTCTCCTCTTTCAAACGAGTAGCTGTAAGACAAAATCCGTTCACTAGAACCAAAGTTAGAAGATTGCTGTCGGGGGGGGGTCCGTGAAATTTGATGAAAAATGTTTTGGTGACGGTCCCAGGTCGAAATTCCACACTTTGGAAAATTTTCAAAATTTTACCCATACAAAGCCACTCTGACACTTAGGATTTTTTCAGGTGAGCTACGACAGACCACCCTCCCAACCTGGCCGGCACACCACGCCAACCTCGACAACATATCACCGCGCGCTATACGACGGTCGACCAGAGGGGGGGACGTCAGCGAACCTGTCGGACGCACTTGGCCGGCACACCACGACACTCTGTCGTTCCAGGGGGGGACGTCAGACTCAAAGCACCACGGCGGCCGACCACGACACGCTGCCGTTCCAGAGGGAGGGGGGACGTCAGCGACGGCGGCCATCTTGCGCTATCCAGAAGTGGAGTTTTACTTACTACTGACGATTCATTCGATCCTCAATTTCTACACTGATGCTTGAAAGCATTTCGCTCTTCTCTTCTTTGCATTGTTGAAGCTCCACCTGGTTTCTTATTATCATTTTTGAGTTCTGTCAATTCATCCGACAGTCGCAATAGCTTTTCCAGGATCGGTTCAATGCATTCCTTCATTTTATTCCCGATTATTTCAGATAAGTCATCCAGTCCTGGAACTTGAGCACATTTGCTTTTCATCAAAATTATAGCCTGAAGCAAATCCTGTTTGTTTATTGAACCTATCCTGGACAATGACTCGTTGTCATTCATCACTAGAATATCGCTTCGGTTGACCATGTCAAGCAAGTCTTTCGGGACTCGAAACCGGAACTTCAAACCTAATACCAAAGGCGATAACCACTGAACCAGCACACCACGAATATCAGGCAAGATTGCGCGAAAAGCTTAATTGTAGAAATGCTGATGACGTAGAGATGTCACCTGACGCCTAAACGTGCTATTTCGATTAAATGTAACGAAGCCGCCAAACCTACCGTGGAATACAAGTAGTAAGGAATCCTCCCAACTACGCACAGCGCCCCCCCCCTCTGGAGCGTGAGATGGGATGTTGTGGTTCTGGGTCGACCGTCCGTGTGTGTCGTGGTCGACCGTCGCAGTTGTTCTTGGGCGGCGGTCTATGTTTTTGGTGTGTAGGAGTGATTGTGGGTGTGTTTTGTGTTTAGATTTGGGTTCCTGATGAAATTCTGCGTCAACGTGTTGAGTTTCTTGGGTGTAGGTGTGTTTTTGAGTGTTTTTGAGTGAGAAAATGGCTGTAGCGGCTAAACCAAGCCTCGTACGTGAAAATGGACGGTGGATTTGAGCTATGTGGCCAATTTTAGGTCTAGGAGACTTGTTTCCAAAGTCGTAGGCCAAACAACGAAGAACTTCGACCCCCCTCGGCAGCGTTTCTTCCAACTTTGGTTCTAGAGATCGTAGAAAGTCGTGCAATAGCTCGTTTGAAAGCTAAGAGTGCCACAAATTCATTGGAAAGCACAGTTTGGTCCTATTCTTCATTGCTGAGTCTTGGGAGTGACATTGAGACTTTTGGCCATGTTAGAGAGCCGTAAGAGGGTTTTGAGTGATAAAATGGCTGTAGCGGCTAATCCAAGCCTCGTACTTGAAAATGGACGGCGAATTTCAGCTTTTTGGCTAACTTTTGGTCTAGGGGACTTGTTTCCAAAGTCGTAGGCCAAACAAAGAAGAACTTCGACCCCCCTCGGCAGCGTTTCTTCCAACTTTGGTTCTAGAGATCGTAGAAAGTCGTGCAATAGCTCGTTTGAAAGCTAGGAGTGCCACAAATTCATTGGAAAGCACAGTTTGGTCCTACCTTCCTTTGCTGAGGTTTGAGAGTGACAGACTTTTGGTCGTGTTAGAGAGCCGTCAAAGGTTGAGTTTTGTGTTTTGGGCTCCAGCGGGCGAACGAAGCATCGGATGAGAAAACTGAGACCAGATTTGGATTCAGCGTCAAATTTTGGATAACCAATGTTTAACCCCCCTCTTATCGATTGCATATTCACAGGATATATATGTACGAGTCCGGGAGAGGAATCTCACTAGGTTGAGAAACTGACTACAGGTAAGTCGTTTCTCTTGAGGTCCGATATCGGACTTCTGACTTTTCATTGCTGATATCAGCTAAGGAGTCAGACTTATAGGTTAGTCAGTATAGCATGACTGACCATTTGATGATAGTAGGCCGAAATCTTCAAACGGCTATAACTTTGCTTCTACAAGTCCTTTAGACTTGATTCAAAAAAACGTTTGACAGCTCATGATGTGCTGTACGTGACACACTACATATAAACGTTTTATGAGTAGTACTAAAATACTGAAAAATTTAAATTCGTATTTGATGATGATTACAGTTTTTGAATAAAAAGCAGTCGTTTATGAGTCTCTGCGACGGGAAGTTTCCTCTTGTAAATAACTCCACCGGTTTTTATGTCAAAATCGGGCCCCGGATACCAACACAGTGACATGACGCACGTTCTGTCCGCCCGAGGTTGGATTTGTGGGTCGAGGCCTTGGAGCTGGGATAACTTCCCCTCTGAGTAATGCCTATAACGGATTCAAGAGCCTAACGCCTAGACGACTGCTATCAAATGTTTTTGGACTTAGTCTTTCAATGCATATCAGCAAGTTGTATCCTATAAACACTTGCTATCAAATTTTTACTCTATCTTTACAGAATCGTTACTATAACTAAAATGATTAATGCGCGTATGCTCATCGGCAAGTGTAGCTGTGGCCGTATTGCCAGAGGCAGCCAGTTAAAGAAACACATCAAAGAGGGGACGGTGGGCGAGCATGTGAGGAAAGTGTTGTTAAGGGTGTGTGTGCATCATAAGGTAGTATGTGAGGATGGGAGTGATGTAGAGTTCATTAGGGACCATAGCCAGTGCCCTAGTGGCAATATTAGTATGCAGGGGTTTAAGTCGTGGTTTCAGGGAGTTTTCTTAGATATGGAAGAGGTGAGAGTGGCAGTGGTGACGATTATGGGTGCGGTGGGAAAGGAAGGTGTAACCAAGGCGACTGATGAGGGTTTGAGTGAGGAAGAAGTGAAGTTGAGAGTTGACATCAAGAAGCCTGATGTTGATGTTAATTTGGATGACGTGTTGGAGGAATTGCTTGGGAACACTTATGATCTTGAGGAGAAGGGGAAGGATGAGGGAAAGGAAGTTGGTAAGCCGTTGGCAGCATCATCGCCTCGGAGGGAGGAAGGGAACACGAGGGATGAATATGTGAGGATGAAGGATCGATTGAAGGCGGTTGAGAAGAAGAATAAAGTATTAGTGATGCGGAATGAGAAGTTGACTGCGAAGGCTGAAGGGTATAAGGTGACGAGAGAAGAGTTAGAAAGTATGAGGCAGAAGGTGAAAGAGTGGATGGTGGAAAGGAGTGAGCTGATGAAGAAAGCAAGTTTGGTGAGTAGTCTGCAGGCGAATTTCTTGAGGAAGGATGATGAGATAAATCGGATGCGAAGCGTGGTGAAGGAGACATAGGAAGTGAAGGGGGTGAACAAGAGGTTGGTGGCTGAAGTAGAGCGATTGCATGAGCGTGAGAAGTGTAGAAAAAGAAGAAGAGTGTGTGAAGTCCATCTTCCCCTCTTTGCAAATAATGTATGCGACGCCTCAACCATCACAAGTGACCCCAATCAGACGCAGCAATGCTACGAGGGCGACGGAGTCCGATGTCTGCACATGAACATGGACATCACTGGCAAGCTTGAGGACTTCGTCGTCCAAAAAGTCCGGAAGAAAGTTCCCAGTAAGTTACTTCAACATGATCATTTCCTTACCGCATCTAATATCCTATTCTTTTCTTTTCAGAGTTTTTACATCAGCAGTAGGATCTTTTGATCCCGAGAACGCCCCAAACGGCTCTTTTGCGAGCCACCCGGAGCAAGAGTGATAGTACGTCCTCGTGGTTTGCTCTGGACAGACTTCGGTCTGACTGAATCTATCACATAATTAGAAAGACTGAGTCAAGTCTTTGTATCAGAGGGGTATATAAACCATTGCCTCTCTTTCACTTTCATTCTATACTCCATCATGAAAACACCTAAGACGACAGTCAACTCTCCTGACAAGCCTCGGCTTAGACCGAGAAATTTATTCATTGAGATTCTAGAGATGGAGGAGCGAGAGCGAGTCTATAACAGTCTTGCTCGAATTGGCTCATCAGCAACTGACGATGATGCCAATCCAACAGAGTGGGGGTATATACCGCCCTCTAACAGCCAGCTTATAGTAGAGGAGGTCGATGCCTCTGACATAGAGAGATTACAAGTCTCTCTCAGCGGAATCGGCCAAACCTAAGTCTATTCATATCCCGAGAACGAACCAACGGTCTTTTTAAAGACCACCATGGGGCAAAATATGATAGTAACTCCACGTGGTTTGCCCTGGACAGACTTCGGTCTCACTGAATCTATCATACAAATTAAAAATAAAATCACAAAGTTGTATCTGCTATCAGTCAACTTAAACGTTGCATGTTAAGGAGGATTTCGGTATAATTCTTCCTGTTAGTGGGCGATCTCTCTTGAGACAGCGAATGATATCGTAGTGATAAGTGTGGCAAGGGAGTGTGTCATATTTTAGACCGAAACCTCTGGGGCAACTCATGTTGGCCATTTGACACAGTTCTCAACGTAGCACTTTTAACGCCAATCGGTTGAGTCTTAGCTATCTACCACAGGTTGCTTTTTCAATTCTCCATTGCCAACATTATCTGAGAATGAGCCATGAATTCTTTTATGAACTGCCTCTATTATTGAGGCTAAATGATGAAGGGATGAAATGGGAGGTCAGTCTTACGCCACACGTATACAAAATCACTTTCTATCTTCTCTAATGGTACGAATTCTTTTGATAGAAAAGTAGACCGATAATAAATGTGTTAGCTAACTCCATGTCTAAATTCCTCCATTTATTTCCATTTCTAGATAAATACATTGCAAAAGAAAGACATGTAGTATGTAGGTTTATTTACAATTGAAGCACATATACTTTATAGCGAGGAAAAGGAAAGTGGAAGAGCCTTTAAGTCATTGCAGACTTTGTAGCACCTTGGTCGTTTTGGGGCATCTGGCGCTCTTCTCACGCGCGTTGTTTTTGGTGTAAAATCACCATTACTCCACACAACTTGCACAATCTTGCCTTTATCACAAGTCTCCTTCTGATCACAGTCTTCATCCCACTCGTCGACCACTTCAAAGATTTTGTTGAAGATCTCTAAGGCGGGAGATGTAACTTCCATCATGAGATAGATGAGAATGAGATGTGTTTCAATTTTCTGACTTTTATATGTTTTTCAACAATGAATTCCTCAACAACCAATCAGAATGATTCTAATTTAGATGAAGACTACATAAGTCGGAAGATTGTAGCACTCTTATTCACATTATACGAACTAGCACGCCAAGATGACAGACTCAGAAACACCATGTAATTTTGTGATCGTCAATGAGTGGTATGATGAAGACAAGTGTGATCAGAAGGAGACTTGCGACAAAGGCAAGACTGTAAGAATTGTCTGGATAGAAGAAGAGTGGACACCGAAAACAACGCGCGTGAGAAGAGCGCCAGATGCCCCTTAACGTCCAAGGTGCTACAAAGTCTACAATGACTTAAAGGTTCTTCCACTTGACCTTTCCTCGCTATAAAGTATATGTGCTTCAATTGTAAATAAATCTAAAGAACCACATGTCTCTGTTTTTGATATTCAATCCCTTTATCATTTATCCTCAGTGATAGAGGTAGTACTTAGGAAAAAATGATTGTATCTATCATCAACTGGTATGATTTATACTGAACTGTCAAATTATCAGATTTTCACTATGATGTTAATGATTATGTATGCTACATTACCCAAAAATAAGTGAAAACAGACAGATGAAGCAAACAAACATTTATTGAGAAATTTACAAATAATTCAAAAGTTCCTCGGAAATCACATTGTTCCATAGATTCTCACAATCACTGCAGTTGCACTTCAACTGCCTGAATCGTTCCTCTGCCGCGACCAACACACCATAGATGCATTTCCATTCCACTTCATTCCGGGGTTGGGATGATGGACCGTACCATCTCCGTATATCATGGAGAAGGTTAATGTCAGTTTCCGTTTTTACACCTTCCTGATTGTAAAGCAGGTATTTCCATCGCACATAAATCATTTCTAACTCTTCTTGCTCCGTTATAGATGGTAATTACAACTTTGGAATATCATCCAGACTTCTCTGCTTCTCCACCGTTGCCTTTTTCGGAGCGGGAGGAAAAGTTGGCATGCTTGATGCAGACACGGGTGATTCATGCGAGAGAGTTGATGGCGAATCCATGACTTTGAAATGTATGCCATAAACTTGATTTCTTAGTGCTTAAGTATAAGCAAGCAACCAATCAAAATGAATAGCCAGTGAATGATGAGTATGGGAGTATATAAAAGGGAAAAATAGACTAGATTTCATTCGATATTTGAGACGTATTGACGCCAAGTGAGCATTTATCACCACTCAAATATATTCTAACGTTTCTGACGTGCCCTATTTTGGTTTGAGTCAATTGCTACATTCTGACTATCAAAGTATCAGATTTTGACTTAATTTCGTTGAAATGTTAAGTTAAAGACATCATCACTCATCTCCCTTAAACGATAGGTTAATAGCATCTTTCTCAATTTCAGGCATCTACTTCATCATCAAAGCGCTCCCTTCTCGAGGAAGCTTTACAACTGTTGAGTGAAGGTAGGTTGTGAAAATAAACTATGACTTCAATAGAGATGACAGAATGATTTCTCCTCCAGATGATGACAGTACCAACTCAAGTGCGCCGTCACGGGAAGCATCCAAAACATGTGCTGATTGTGGGCATATCTTTACGAGGAAGCGCGATCTCACCCGACACATCAGACAACGTGTGTGTCAACCCAAACAATCATCAATCTCCCGAGGTGAGGATGATTCTATTCAACATGTCTCCTTTACTTGTGACTTTTGTTTCCAATCTTTTGAAACTGGTTTTCAATTATCTTCACATAGACTTAACCACACACACACAGATGATAGTTATAGCAACAGCACCTCCTCTATTCGACTAACTGAAGTATCGCTCAATAATGTAGTGAGAAATTACCATATGGAATCCTCAGAAACCATTGCTGATTTTCCGGAGTGGTTCCATCAAAATTCAACATTAATAAATGCGCTCTTTCATAATTTAGAGCAGTTTAGAATAAAAGCGCTCATCTACCTTAAAATAAAACATGTTTAAGTTGATTATCATACTGGTGAAATAGTACAGAGGTTGGTGTTTTACATACCCTCCTCTCCTGCTACAGAGGTAGTCGATAAAGAAGCTTGGTTAAATTTACACATCCAAGGACTAAAATCTAATATTGATAAATTTGACGAGTGCGATAGTGGTCTAATTTTTGATGGCATAGAATCTGCCAAGTTTAAAATTACTCCATTAGAAAATTACCGTGGTCGAGGCTCCTTCAATTCTCCAAAAACGTTAAGAGCTAAGAATGCAGTCAATTCTGTTGATTGTGAATCACAGTGTTTTAAGTATGTGATATTATCTATTCTCCACTATCATGATGTACAGAACAACCGTTTCCTAAAAATCAAATAACATGAATGGGAGAATGAATTGAAGCTTGATGACTGCAATAGCGATGACATGAAGTTTAAAGATATAGAGAAATTTGAAAAATTAAATGAAATTAAAATAGTTGTTCACATCTGGCAAGAGGGGCTTAAGAGTGTGCGTTGCGACAACCGTTCATCAACTTATGATCGGGTAGTCAATCTCCTGCTAGTATATCAAAATGATAGTGAAAATTGGCATTACTGTGGTATTCCTAAAATGACTCGACTATATTCCCACTTAACATCTAGAAGAGGAGAGTATTTCATATGTGACCCTTGCATGCGCCCCTTCTGGTCAAAAGATAAATTTGAAACACATTATGAATGGTGTAAGCGAGGTAAACTGCAAGTAGAATGCATGCCCAAAGATAAAGAGTTTTCATATAGAGAGAAAGGTGATGAATTAAGTCCTCTTCGTGTCATCTATGCTGACATCGAATGCTATATTGATGATAACACCCATAAAGCGACAGCCATATCATGTTAAGAGGTATGGCATGATTACTTCAAAAATGAAAATAATAAAATGCACGTCTGGCAAGGTGAGGATTGTATACATAAATTCTTACAGTTCCTCGAAAGCGCTGTCAAATTTCAGCAAAAATATGATAGTGAACTCCAACGCAGATCTTTGAATATGTCAGCAGATGATCAAGTAAAATTTGAAAGTTGTAAAGTCTGCCCAAAATGCAATAAAACGTTTGATGAAGATAAAATCAAGAAAGTGCGCGACCATGATCACATCACTGGTAAATTTAGAAACGCGCTATGTACGAGTACAAGATGTAATTTTTCACTGAGACTGAAACGGCGTACTCTACCCATTATTTTTCATAACTTCAAAGGTTATGACAGTCACATAATAATAAAAGGGGGATTAGGAAAAATGAAACAATGAAAGTTAAGTGTGAAGCTCAAACGAGAGAAAAGTTCATGGCCATGACAGCAAAAGTATCAGTTGACAAAACTAAAGAAAATAAGACAGTCTATTTTAATATAAACTTTTCGGATTCCTATCAATTCATGGCTTCATCACTAGCATCTCTCGTTCAAAATCTTAAGTCTCTTCCACTAACTCAAAATTTGAAGAAACAATATCCTAACTTGACGGATGAAGTCATCACACGCAAAGGAGTGTTCCCATATGCATACTTTGATGACATTTCTAAACTTAGTGAGACTTCTCTTCCATCAATAGACAAATTTAAAAATGATTTGGCTGATGAAGAATGCAAAGTAGAAGATTACAATCATGCTCAAGTTGCATGGACAAAATTTTACTGTCAAACGTTTAGCGATTATATGATCGCCTATCTAAAATTAGATGTACTAGTATTTTTGCTGGCTGATGTATTTCAGGAGTTTCGACGAGTGGCATTAGAAGAAGATAAATTAGATCCTGTCCACTTTGTCAGTCTTCCAGCCATGTCATTCCAGTCTGCTTTTAAAATGACTGGAGAGACCATCCATCTTTTACAAGATCCAGAGATGTATAATTTATTCGAACGAGGAATTCCCGGTTGTCTCACATTTGTAAATAAGCATCAAATAAAATCAAAAATAGTACATGATGATCAGATTCATCTTAAGTACTATGACCAGAATAATTTATATAGTAGTTCACTATCCAAACATCTAACTCACTCTGAGTTTAGCTGGTTGGGTAATAATGAAATTCAGCATTTCTCCAACCCTTCAAACATACTAGCTATTCCAGATGATGGTGATTGGGGATATTATTTTGAGATAGATCTTATCTATCCAAATACAGGGTGATACAGAAGTAGTCTACTGGTTTTAACTAGCTGTAATTTCTTTACTACTGCAGATATCAACTTGAAATTTGCTGTGCTTAGGCTGAAGACTGGGAAATTTTGCCTGACAAATCCCTCGTCTATGATAACAGATAAAAGATCTAGTAAAATACATGTAAAAATTATACATTTACATTAATTAAGAAGTCTCGATAATTTAGCTTAAAAAATATAATTACTAATTAATCATTAATGCCTGAGTAGTGTCATTCAATATGTCTTCCCTCGACTTGGAGTAGGTGCTGCAGACGACTTTCAAATGCAGTGATAGCATTCCTTCGTGTTTGAGGTGAAATTCTTCTTATTTCCAGTTCAATACGTCTCCTCAACTCATTCAGATTGGCAATGTGAGTTGTGTAAACTTTCGCTTTGATGTCGCCCCAAAGCCAGAAGTCAAGGGGTGTTAAGTCTGGACTCCGAGCTGGCCAGTGGATATCTCCCCTCCGTGAAATTAGTCTGCCGAGGAAGATGTCGCGGAGAAACTCGCACGCAATCTTCGAAGTATGGGGTGTAGCACCGTCCTGCTGGAAGAAAAGCGTACCATTCTCAAAGGGTTCGAATTGCTGCAGTTGAGGGTATAGCCATGTCTCAAACATTTTCCTGTAGCCTTGGCCATCAACGTTGGCGTAATTTCTTTTGTCGTCGGTAAAGAAGTATGGACCGAATATGCAATCCCATGTTACACCCACCCAGACACAGACTTTTGGCGAGTGTAGAGGCTTTTCGATAGTGAAATTCGGATCGGAAAGAGCATAATAACGGGTATTCCACTTGTTTACTCCATCACACGTGTGGAACATTGCTTCATCACTGAAAAGAATTTGCCGGAAAAAGTTAGGATTGCGTTCGAGTTCATTTAACATTTCTGAAGCAAAGTCAACACGATTTTCATGATCCTCCTCATTCATGGAATGGACGGCTCGTAGTCTATAGGGATGGAATTTCGCCTCCTTGAGTATGCGATTCACAGTAGGCTGCGATAAGTTGTGATCGTTCGATAAACGGCGCTGTGAAGTCTGAGGATTATCTTCAATGGATTGAAGGACACGAGAAACGTTATCATCGCTCCTTGCGTCACGGTCGCGTCCATTCCTCGGTAATGATGCCAGTCCTAATGTGTGGGCATCTTCTTGGGCTTTTCGGATGGTAGCCGGACAGGGTCGCGGATCACGTGATCTGAGTCCAAAACGCTTCGCGAATTCTCTCTGCACTGTCGTTGCACTATCGTGTGTATCCATCAAATGAGCTAAGAAATAGCGTTCCACTGGAGTACGGCGTTCCATAGCTGACACAATGCTTCTGTCTACTGAACAAGAATGAATAAAAGAGAACGATTCACAGATTCAATTTTGAACTTGAAGCTTAAGCTATCGATTGACAATTATTGTTGATGAATAAGAGACGACATGAGTGAATTTACATAGATAGCTGATGGCATATGACATAGAAAGCTAACTCTTGAAGAGTTGAAACACTGTGGTTGCTCGCAATGCACATAATTGACGATGAAAAGCAGCGTGAGAAACTTCAAATGACTTCACTACTTAAAATCTGCGATTATTACAGGTGTTAATAGCACATGTACATGTACATGTATTTTACTGGGTCAATTATCTGTTATCATGAACTAGGGATTTGTCAGGCAAAATTTCCCAGTCTTCTGCCTAAGCACAACAAATTTCAAGTTGATATCTGCAGTACTAAAGAAATTACAGCTAGTTGAAACAAGTAGACTACTTCTGTATCACCCTGTAGTATTAAAAATAAAACCGTGGATTTTCCACTTGCACCCGAATCAGGCGAAGTGACTGAAGATATGTCTTCGGACTTTATGAAGCAATTTCATAAAGATTTAGAAGGGAGCGGACAGCCAAAGTATAAGCCTTGCCGTTAACTTTTGCTTACTCAATTTGATAAAGAAAATTATTTAGTCCACTTCTCTATTTCAAAATTTTATTTAGAAATGAGGATAATTTGAAAACAGTTCACCGCATTATCAAATTTAGACAGAAAGCCTTTCTGAAACCTTATATTGATAGTAACAGCCAGAAACGTGCACTAGCCGAAAATAATTTTGAAAGGGATTTCTATAAATATAAGAATAAAACTTTTTGGTAAGACGATGGAGGACGTTAAAAAGCGTATTAACTCTAAACTTGTGAATCATAATGATAAATATCAAAAGTTAGCGACATCACCTATCTTTATTGATGGAGATATTATAGATGATGAGTTGGTTGGTGTTAAAATGATAAAATCAGAAGTAGAGTTGTACAAGCCCATCTACATTGGACAAGCTGTGTTACATTATTCCAAGCTTGAAATGTATCAACTCTTCTATGGAATATTAAAACCATGCCCTCTAATTAAAGACGTGCGTTTGCTGGGCGGTGATACCGACAGTTTCTTTTTAAGTATCGCTGCTCAGAAAGAGTCAAATTTCAATTAAGTAAGAAAATCTTTAGAAAAATATGTTGATACATCAAATTATCCTACAGATCACTCACTATACTCTACTAAAAATAAAGCATAATTGGGATGCTTCAAAGATGAAATGGCAGGAAAAGAAATTAAGGAAATGATTCTTCTTCGTCCTAAAATGTATTCTATGAAACCAAAAGACTCCAGTAACAGTATTAAGCGCGCAAAAGGCATATCTAAATCAATTGTTGTAAATATGAAACATAGGGTCTATAAGAGGGCCTTTAAAAATAAGTGTGTAACGTTTGTCAACATGACCATCTTAAAATCAAAGACACATGAGGTAAAAACTCATACATTTAGGAAGCGAGCACTTTCAGCGTGAGAAGATTAGAGGTGTTGGATAGGACATAACATATCTCTTCCACATAGACATCTTGGCACAAACATATCACCACCTTAAAGAATTAAACTCACACTACCACATTCAGGAGATGTGTAAATAGATTCATTCTTAAATCAGTACTTTGATGATGTTTTTTGTTGATATTCATTGTTGCTTTATGTATCGCTTTCGATTGCACTTTCCTGTGAATATATGCCTACAGTCAATTCATTCCCACTATATCTGTGAAAAGACTTTCCCACTTTGTCAACACTTCTTCAAAACACTTTTTCATACATATCTTTTTATTTCAATAAAATTTTACAATGACTTTACTTTGTTTTCCGAAACACTATAGTTATGAGGGATTTAGTATCTTTCACATGGATGCACTCATGTAAACCATTTGTAATTTTGAGAGAAATAGACGGGATAGTTTATTTGATAACAGGATAGTAGAAAATAGGTTGAAACATCTTTTCAACGATTCCATAGGAAGCGTCTTTATCATGAATGAAATTACGTAAAATGTATTCTTTTTTCTCACCAACAGAAACAGGTGAAATCAGATCACTTTGAATGTAGAGATGTTGTTCATGTTTATCAAGTGTCATTGGTATTCCTACACCAATCGTGTATCAATCGTGTATGAAGTAGCAAACTTATCTTGTAGCAATGAAAAGTCAGAGTTTTTTCAAATTGTTACTCAATTGACATTGAATGTGATCACCCAGTTTCAGAACAGCACTTTGATTTTTAATTGAAAACGAAATGTGATGTGCCTTTGCATCATATCTACTTTTCAACACTTGCTTCAACTTATGTTGTATATATGGATTTATGACACGAATAAAGTTTTCAACTGTATTGTATAGACGCGGCATTGTATTGATACTAACTTTAGTTTCTTCATAAGACTGGTAAATTTTCTTGATGCGATCACCATAGATGTCCACCCACCATTCATCATTAACTGAATCAGCTTTAGTGTGATATTCATGAGAAGCATAAACCAAACCGCCACCAATAATAGGCGATAAATGCCTTACAAATTGACGCAAGGTTGGAGAGAAATAAACTGAAAGCTTGTCATTATATTTCTGAATGACCAACTTATTTTTGTCCGCCATAATTTTCTCTCCATACTTCTTACCCACAGTCTCATTCCATCGTTTTACTAACTCAATAAGTGTCAAAGGCTTGACACCACGCTTTTTCAAAATGATGCGTTCTTCACATTCTACAACATCTTCATCAAATATTTTAAATTTATAATGAAATTTGTTTATACGGTTTGAGTAGATTTTTGTAACATTTGCAATAGCCATTGTTGTCAGATGCAGACTGTGTCCAAAAGCGAGATGTGGATAGAATTCATTATCCAACCTCAATGTAAGATCTTGAGTAAAAGAGTGAAAACGATAGAAGTGTCTCCCGTGTCATTCATAGATAGAAAACTCATAAACTCTCTGACCCTTATTTTTCATAATAGAAGCATTCCCACTATTGAATGCCTTAATGATTTTATCTTCATCTGATGATCCATAATAATCTGATTCTAACTGATTCCATTCATAATTCCACTTTCCATCTGATGTTAAATTGTATGGAAACTTGAATGCATTATTCATCGTTATTCCATCATGGGTGCGAGGAGTCAATACCATTTATTCCAATTCATTCACATTCTGAATATTACTATCATAATTAATGCTGGAAATACCTACTTCCGATTCACCTTCTAGAAGCAATGGACGATTTAATTCTACTCGATAGTCTGATGGTCTATTATTTAGAAAATTATTCATAGAAGCATTACTGGGTAAGTAAATTAGAAACGAATCCTTATTTTTACTTTCCATATCATTCACATTGGAAACATATACTTCCACACTTTTGCATTAATTCTTCATTCTAAAATGGAGTGTGATACTTATCACAGCATCTTTATGAAAAGGAATCAACGCACCAGCATCGTCATAAATTGCAATATCAATTTGTGGTATATGGTTTGATTTCAAGTTTGTATAATGCACTTTCTGAAAAGTATGCTCAGATAGAGTACTATTGCTTTTTGGTTGGTAGGGCATCATTGCTAGAAGTGGAGCTTCAACATCTCCCACACGTACATCTTCACTAATATTGGAATATATCTGAAAATAGTTAATGCGACGCGAGCTTTTGTTACAGTACCACTTTTAAAAGTATTTTGATCAAAGCGCAAAATGTCCATTAGGGTATTGTCCATAATCAGCTCAATATTTTTCCCACTTACACTAAGAGACAGAACACCCTCTTTTTCAGAAAAAGAAATATGCTGTTCATTAATCACTTCATTCAAATAATTTATAGCCAATTTCACTGAAGTGATAATGCGAGGTGTCAACACTCTTGTTTTATGTAAGACCCCACCTAAAGGATTTATACACTTTCTGTATAAAGATACGGACCATTCTGTATCAAATTGATTTGAATTATTATGTCCCAGATAGCGCATATTAAATGTTCCATGAAGAGCTGCAGAACGATGTCGCAAAAACTGATGAAAATCTTCTGAACAAACCAATACTAAATCATCATCATTTAGTTTATTGATTACGATATTATTAGACCCTTTGTTGTAAGTTAATGTTGCCACTTGTTCACCATCTACTCGAAGGAGATAATTAAATTTCTTCAATCATGCTTCAAGAGTCATGTTCGTCTTTCTTGCCTTAATCACAATCTTCTTTTCATTTTTCAGAATAAGATCTACATAATAGGCTTTCTCTTTATAAATTAAATTTTTGCAACCTCTTGGATAGTAATTAGCTGTATAATTATCATGGCTTGTCAAGGCGCTAGCAAAGTAACCTAGATCATTTCTTAAACTCGGACTCAAAGCAACAATCCAATCTTTATCAACTGCATGATACATATGATCATATACACCATTGTGGGGAGTAAACTCGACAGTGCGTCTACATGCTTTATTCAGGAAATCAAATGCGAATTTTTTACATGTTGAGAAATCTTTCTTCAACCACTTCGGAATGCAAACTTGACATCCCTCTTCACACTGATAGGCATCTGCACGTTTCATATTAATAGTCATCACTTCATGATCAAAAGTATAGACATAGTTACTGTGAGCAACTTGGGTGACGCCTACTGTGTATTATCAATGGGAGTAGAAAAGACAGCAGCTCGATTGCCAACAAATCTATTTGTTGCCACATTGCTAAGCAAAACATGATAGAATTACATTTTCATTTCGCTAATCTATACATTACCAATTTCTATAACATCATGAAGACTTGGATTTTGGACTCTCTACAATACATCAACGTTGATCGCGATGGAAACGTTCATTTCAAGAATTCTTGTGGAAATACATCGAAAGGAATTACATTAACACAACATTAACATGGCGACAATTTTTCAATCTTAATGATATCATGAGGGATTTGGAATATTTCAAAACGTTGAAATTCATCTCTTTGGGTAATCAAGTTTGGCTTCAACATCACAGAAATGAAATTCAAATCTATCATTCTCATCTCTCCATCTATTTCTCATTTCGCAAATGTAATTGGGAAAAATATGAAAGATGTATACATCGCTCCATTATGTCATTCATTCGACGCGAGTTCATCGCATTGCTACGCAAATCTTAATCAGACACAATCTTTAACACAATGTCACACTTCATCATGAAGACTTAGGAATTGGATTTCCTACAATATGTCGAGATTGATCATGAACAAAACGTATGTTTCAAAGATTATACTGGAAATGTGAGAACAGTATTTGCTTTATCATATCGACATTTTCAGTCTCTAAATCATCTTATGAAGGACTTAAAATACTTCTATATGAAAAAACATTCAAGCATAGGAAATCGCATATGATTGCGACTCAACAAACAGCGAATTCAAATCTATCACTCACAACTTTCTACCTACTTCACATTTCATCAAGGCAGTTGGGAAAAGTATAAAAGGAAGATACATCGCACTATCTATTCATTTCTTCATCATGAAACGTCATCGTTAAACCATCGTCACCATTCTCTGACGCATCAGACGCTACACGAAAATCGATCTTGCAACATTACATCAACAAATTCCAAACAGCAAGTGTTATCTGGGTCGGCCGCAAATGTTAGTGGTGAAGATGAGGAATTTACAGAATCTTCAACTCTTCCCAAATGGAACTGTTCAGATTCTCGGCGCCCTTTCTCATTCATCAGCGCGGTTAATGCGCTTAAAGCTGCAGAAACTACTACGACGGATATGGAAGAGGGAGAAGTGTGTGATGTCGAATCTGGCTGTGAACAATATGATGATCTCTACTCAATTGAGTGAAAGTGTATCATTTTTGAAGATTCGTACCAGCAGTTACAATTTGTGTTATGAACCCGAACTTTTTCCTGCAGCTCTCATTAGTTGTTGGTTACCTGTGCATGTGGCAATCTTTCATAATAGTAAAGTGATCATTACTGGATTAAAATCTCATGTACAAGCAAATGTGATCCTAGACTATCTCATCGAGTATGTACGTACCCAGCGGATTGTAAAATAGAAACTATTTTTATTCCAACATGATGTTTTTTATTTCAAATCATTATAGAACATACAAATCATCTTTCATTAGAAGATGGATTGCATGAAAAGTTTTGAATAACAGATACAAATCGAGATACATGTAAACGTTTTAAGATGAAGTACAATACGAAAGCACCACACGTTGATGAAAGTGGATGTCGCAGTATGCGCTCATTTCGTTGATATTGACGAGTATGCTTTATCAACCACTGTTGTGTTGGTATATTCGGAGGTTGAGCAAAAGAGTCAAATAGCTCACCACGTCTGTCTTTTCCAATAAAGATAGCTTTCCAATGCTCACCTTCTAAATTCTGTGAATGAGTGTTCAATACGATAAAGATAGGATGCTGTTTTACAGTAGTCGGTAAGGTATCTAGCGAATAGACATTATCAAAAGCTTTCAACGTAGCTTCATCTGCATTACGCTGCACTTTAGTCTTAATATCGTCAGCATTCAACCAACTCATTAGCGATTATAGTGAAGAATCACGTCACGATGCTTAGTTATTTCAATACTTGAATCAATGACTGCATAAATTAATACATTGATCGTCTCCGTTAGTGTTGTTTTGAACTCCAGATCCAAGCGAATATTATGAGGAACGTTCGCTTGACGATAAGGTGCACGAATATCGCTGTCGGCAGTCAAATTAAATCCATAAATAGTATATCCATTTTTAAACTCTTTCATTGTGAGTCCGTTGGTATAGTCTGTGTTGTAGAAGCCAAAGACATTCATATAATCGACATAACTATGCAGAAATTGATAAGTAAAATCTGGTTTATAGGGTGGACCAGGATGACTAACACCATTTTTGATCTTTAGGAATAGTAAATGTGAGAAGCTTTGCATTTTGAATGGGATAAATGGCATTGTTGCGGTTAAGACCCTCAGCATGTCCTCTAATTACACTTGGATTAGCCATCACCCGACGAATGTATACTGTAATATCTTCCACATGAATTTTAAATTTCACAACTGAAGCAAATGCATTCAACAAAAATTCAGGCTTATTCAATGTAAGTTTGAGTCGCGTACTGGTATTACAGAGTAAAACTTTTGATTGTCTGAAGAAATCTAAATTAAGTGGACCATATAGCTGACATACTTTACTATCTTTAATCAAAGCAGATCGCTTTACAAAACCAGTGTTTGTCTCACTATCAAATAGTGCTGCTTGATCTCTATACCATCCCATTGCTTCCATATGACTGTTTTGAGCCCCTAGATGAAACTATGATAGAGCATTCAAATATGCTTTATAGGGATAATCGCTTTGACCACCTTCCACCTGTTGCTCTCCAATAGATAGCGAAACATCGCGAAATAATGTAGCCAGCGGTTAATTGTTCACACCAACTTTATGTGCAACTTCAATTTTAGCTCCATCTTCTTGTTGAATTCTAAACCTCACATCAACCATCGCATAACTCAAATCAATGTAATCATCGCTAGCGCCAGGAATAAGAAATTCAATAGGACCAGTATTCTCAGCTGTACGAGGATGATAATCTACAATACTTGAACTAAGAATATCTGTCTGTATTGCTTGTTGATCAAACAAACAAAAGCCTGAAGTTTTGCACTCCATGATTAGAAGTTATGACAGCGTCGTCGTTTAGCACTTGATGAAAGATTACAGCGCGCGCGACGTTTGCGTGAATGACTTTTCTTAGTTTTGTTTGAAACTCGCTTCTTACCACCTCCGCCGTGTTTTCATTTTCTTCCAACATTCATTCGTTTAAGTGCTTTCTTTTGTTGAGTAGCATTAAAGTTTGCTGTAATGTTCTTAAACCGCGTTCCTTCCCACGATTTAGTGAACTACTTTTTGCATTTTTACCACTGGCAATATCATTAACAACATCACCAGCAAAGCCAACGGCATTATTGAAAAAAGTTCGTTTTAAAGATCTTCCGACAGTAGATAAGAGAGGTGCCACAACATATTTCAGTGCACCAAATACGCTACCTCCACGTTGACGGCGGGTGCCGCTGTAAATTGCACCCACGCCACTTACATAGGAGGGGCGTGAATAAACCGATGCAATCGGATTCATAACTTATACCATGACATTACAAGTTATATCTTTGCATAAATCACTGACGATCGCGTAGATGAACGATGTTTGCACGACGCATCCAAGAGTTCATACTTGAAGGATAAGCGAGCCATTTAACAAGACACCATTTTTCACCTTGTTGTTTTTTACTTCGAATGATTTTCTCTACTAAATATGTTTCACTTTGAGTGACCAACTCAATCTCATCACGATAAAAGCTACCATCAATTTCTTCATTATCGTAATCTTTCAACTTGTAAGTTGTTGGAGAGTCTTTCTTATTGATACTTAAAAATGTAAAAATTTCTTCTGTCCAATTCGGGAGATAACATTTAGCAAAAACACTCTTAACTTTTGATATGCGAACTTTATCACCTATTTTCACATCACTTTTTGCATTATTACGCTTGCGTTGGAATGTTTCACGCACTCTATCTACGTTGTCATCATTCACATCCGCTGGTCTGAGTCCAATAGAACGGTGAATAGAGTGATTGTAGGCATGTAGCGTATCTTCTAGAACCTTTGTCGAATTTTGTGTTAAGTTGGCAGTGAACTGTCGCCACAAGCGCATTTTAATGTGCGATTAAAACGTTCAACTAGTGCAGCCTTATAGGCACTTTTCACACTAAACAGCTCAATATCATATCTCTCAAATAATCTTCCCACATACTGATTTTCGAAATCTTTTCCTTGATCATCCTGAATTCTCTTTAGAATACGACCCTCTCGGAAAATTGACTGGAATACCTTTGCTACTTGTTCACCTTCTTTAGTTTTCAAAGGTTGAGCCCACGCATAACGCGAGAAAATATCAATTACGGTTAAGGTAAAATTGTGTCCCAATTTAGGTTTTGAAATAGCGGCAACGTCACAAAAATCTGCTCGCCATTGTTCATCAATGTCATGAGCAATATAATGACGGGTCCGGTACCTCTTTTTCACTTGTTTGTGGAGTGTGCATGTAGCTTGACCCTTTAACCATTGTTTAACTTGTGAGTGTGGAAGACCGCTCGCTTTTGACAATTTCTTTATAGATGCAAATCCTGCAGGATGTTTTACATTATAATATATTGACTGTAAAAGTTCATCCCATGACGACTGACTCTTTCTCTTTCTTCTCATGCTTTTGCTTTCTTACCTTTTTGCATTTACAGCAACCACAGGATTTATGGGATTTACGTTTACATTGCTTAGGAGTCTCATTGTGAGAGCTGGCACAGCAAGTACAAGTTACAGTTACATTTACTTCCGGCGGCTCATTACATGGAAAGCAACACATCTGCTTCATATTAATAGTCTGAGAACATGTATTTCTTTGGAGGAGTTCTTCTACGTCGTTCTCTTCCCCTTGTTTGCTTGATGGGTGTGGGAGGGGATTTAAAAGGTGATCTCTTAAACCAAATACTTGGCATTTTCATTTTACTCTTAACCGGTGAAGTAGATGAAGTAGCATCAACTGCTGAAATAGAATCAAGTTCTTTCAATGTTTCATTATTCAAAGCAAATTTTGGAACATTGTGCTTTTTTAATAGTTTAAGAAAGAAAGACCAACCAGGTGGGACATACCCCTGACGGCGCTTTCTGCGTGTTCCATACTGAATCAAGTCTTCATAACGTGAAGCGTTAATAATTTTATTTTCATCTGAAATGATTTCACCTCTATCATTCACAGTGAGCTATGGTTCAATGCTGTTGAAAGGGGACATTGTATGTGCGCGAGATGCTAAAGGTGTATCAGTCGAAACAGAGTCACGCGTCTTATTCTTCAAACTTTTTAATTCTTCGACAGTTTCCGACTGTAATAATACAGCACGATGTGGATCTTTGATATGCGCATTTTGCTGATAATTTAATTCATTCTTATAAATTTGATTTGCGAGAGGTTGTCTTACTTGTTGCATGGCAGTCAATTGCACATATTCATCCTGTGGAATAACAACCATGCGAGAATAAGAACTCATAGTTTGTAGATAATCATAGGCTTTTTCAAAATATCACTTCGAAATATAAATTCTTCCGGACACTCTTGTGTAAAATCAATAAATAAATAACCGTGTCGTTTTTCAGTTGCTGCCTGAAAATTTCAATTAAGGTTTTTAAACCTCTTGGCGCAACCTGTCGCGCTGAAATTTCAAATTGACTTCTATCTCGTGGATTCTTAAAAAATAGCGTAATAGTGTGTATTCAGGTTTCGTGTGCGGGCTTCTTTCCCATCAGGAAACAAATTTTGCGTGATATAGATTATAAAGCATCTTTTATGATGCGCTGCGCGAGTGAACATATCTGTAACGTCTTTAGAATTCTTGCTTTCCTTCAATAGATCATCCAATACAACGACATCGTTGGACACTATCTTATCAGCTCGAATAATTCCTTCATTTCGAATAAAGTTACGACGTTGCATTTCCTGAAAGAGTGACGGCTGATAAATACCATAACACCAAATAACTCGATTGATAGGTTCCCTAAACAATTCTTTTCTTTTGTCTAGCAAATTCAGAGTGAAAACAGTTTTACCTGCATGGGATGGACCTGATACAGTCAGAACTTTATCACATTGAAGTCTGAAATCCATTTTAATACTTTGGGATTCAATATTTACATAATTAACGCTTAGGATTAACGATCCTACCCAGTAGATCACCTACTACAGGAGCTAACAGCGGAAGTAACACTGAAAGGAAACCGTCCTTTTGTGTTAGAGTTTTCCTCCTTCTTTAAAGGGAAACTTTAGGATTGGAGATGAATCGCAATTTTGTAGTATGTCGATTTATTGACAGAAGTGACACTCAAAATGAGCTATATCAGTGACTACATTGACAAAGCTGAATACAGTATCGTATGAAACAGCGCTGGCAGAAAGTATGCTTACATCTCTTAAAGATGCGTTTTTCACTTCCATCCTTTCGCTTACATACATCACACATATTTTCACTCTTGCTAACAACTTCTAAAGCAAGTCTTTTTGAAGACATGAACTTGCTAGCCTTTTCTAAATAATAGACACATGTGCAGAAGGAGCATACTTCGAGAGTAAGCAGACACAACTCGAAAACCAATTGTGCTACGATCAAGTACCATTGCATCTTTCTTTTATACAAAGTTGAATGTGAATATGTGAAATCGCTTCAATCACTAAACTGCTACCATGATGGTTGAATGCATCAAGACGTTGAGCAATTTTTCCATGTCTTTCAAAAAATTCTTCGGGATTATCTACAACTTCCATCGAATAAGAAGCAAAGCAGAAGAAACGATCTTCTACCTCTTCTTTCCCAAAATGGCTGAAATGAATTTTTGCAACTAATCTCGCCATTACAATTCTATTAGAAAACGTATCCATTAACTTCAAAAATTGAGTGCTAGTATCATCAATAACTGATTTGATGTTGATCTCATCTTTATGAAAAGTTTTCACATAATCTTGAATAGTTCCCTTTAAGCTTTGTCTATGAAAACTTACTGTTTCACAATCATTTGAGAAAGACATTATCATCCTTCATCTATCCCACCCGTTGCATGAAAACAACAAATCTCTTCATGAAGCATTTATTGAACGACTTTAACAAGCATGCATTACAAATTTTAGGTTTGAAACAGATAAAATAGATACAGTTGGTAGCTATCATATAAAGAGCAATGATGACCAAACATTACTTTAGCAGTGTTGAGATATGGAGGAAAAAAGCATTGATTATGAATGCAGCGACTACAACGAACATTTAAAATAGGAACACTCAATTCCTTAAAACGTTTAGTGACTTCATGATAGTGTTGATTAACTCTACTACCCCAAGGTGGAAGTAGAATATCATTGATGATTAGATTTGGAAATAGTTTCTTCTCCTTAGTTGGATCATTGCAAAAGATACATGCAACATTAAAAGCTGCTAACCATCTTTTAAAGTTAATAAGAAGAGCACATTCAGTAGAAAAGCCATAGTCTTGCAAGTATTGCTGATTAAGTCCATGGATGTGTTTTCTCGCCCAGCTATCAGCTTTGAGATCGCACTTGGCATGTTGATGGTAGACACTAACAATTTGATACGACCAATTGTCCATAGCAATAGCACTGACCTCCTGTACAGGTTCACCCTCACAATCCATAAAAATGATGATAGATGACTAAAAAGGAAATTACAAATTTTTACTCATCTGATGAAGAGTCCTATAACATATTACAAAATGATGAAGTACATCCATGCTGTTCACGACAAAATACACAAATAACATGATGGCAGCGAAGAAGTAAAATGTATCTGATAAGTCCACGTCTACGACACTCAAAGCACATGAGCGAATTGTCATAAGGTAGAGATAGGTAAGGACTACTGATTCTCCTTCTTTGGCTTGCGTTTAGAGGCAGCATTCTTCTCTGACTTGCGCTTTGTACCGTTCTCGTTGAGGATTTGATCAGTAATGTCATGAACGTCTGGTTGCTTTGGTATATATAGGATGGATTGAGAATGCATCGATATAGATGCTAGTTTGTTATTCTGGTGATAGCCATAATATATTCTCCACTGATAGCAAAACCAATAGTTCAAGTGCCTTCTGCGAGGTCTTCACATCTGATGGGTGTCACTTCATCTCCTTCCTTTTTATAGTATGAGCATCAATGCGATAGTGGTAAAGAAAGCTTTTTACCATCCCATATCTTTCTATGTGGAGTATCGTTGTCGTCTCTCGCCTTCCAATCCTTGCTAAGGGGAGTAGGGATGTCCATATTTAATGTTGCAAACTCTTCAATAATATCGAGTTGGCGACGGATGTATGGATTCACAGGAATGACTACGTAGTCCCCATACTGATTGTTCAATATCTTAACTTCACTGGAAGGAATCATTCCCGTTTGCAATACCATACTATGATCGTAATAACGTATGGCTTGTCTAAATTTACGCTGTAGTGGGGTAGGATTATGTACCTTTGTTGTCTCTTCTACTGGCCTCAACATAAGACGATCTGATTGTAGAGATCCTTGTAACGTCTGAACACTATCTTGTCCTGTAAATGTAGTAGATGTAGTAGATGCCTGAAAATAAAAGAGATGCTATTAAGTTAACACTCAAGGAAGGAGAGGAAGGAATGTTCCGACTTACCATTTCAGATGGATAATATAATAGGAATGTAGAGGGAGAACGTGCGTCCGACACTTGTGCGACTCAAACATAGAATGATTGTCACTCTGAAAACCTCATTATTTATAGAGAAATGCTGGATTCTCATTGGATGTGCTCCTCATTGGCCAATGACATCAAGCTGATTTTTTTTGTCAAACGCAAAGAAGCAAAGTTATAGCCGTTTGAAGATTTCGGCCTACTATCATCAAATGGTCAGTCATGCTATACTGACTAACCTATAAGTCTGACTCCTTAGCTGATATCAGCAATGAAAAGTCAGAAGTCCGATATCGGACCTCAAGAGAAACGACTTACCTGTAGTCAGTTTCTCAACCTAGTGAGATTCCTCTCCCGGACTCGTACATATATATCCTGTGAATATGCAATCGATAAGAGGGGGGTTAAACATTGGTTATCCAAAATTTGACGCTGAATCCAAATCTGGTCTCAGTTTTCTCGTCCGATGCTTCGTTCGCCCGCTGGAGCCCAAAACACAAAACTCAACCTCTGACGGCTCTCTAACACGACCAAAAGTCTGTCACTCTCAAACCTCATCAAAGGAAGGTAGGACCAAACTGTGCTTTCCAATGAATTTGTGGCACTCTTAGCTTTCAAACGAGCTATTGCACGACTTTCTACGATCTCTAGAACCAAAGTTGGAAGAAACGCTGCCGAGGAGGGGTCGAAGTTCTTCGTTGTTTGGCCTACGACTTTGGAAACAAGTCTCCTAGACCTAAAATTGGCCACATAGCTCAAATCCACCGTCCATTTTCACGTACGAGGCTTGGTTTAGCCGCTACAGCCATTTTCTCACTCAAAAACACTCAAAAACACACCTAAACCATACCTACACCCAACAAACCCAACATGTCGACGCAGAATTTCATCAGGAACCCAAATCTAAACACAAAACACACCCACAATCACTCCTACACACCAAAAACATAGACCGCCGCCCAAGAACAACTACGACGGTCGACCACGACACACACGGACGGTCGACCCAGAACCACAACAACCCATCTCACGCTCCAGAGGGGGGCTGTGCGCAGTTGAGAGGATTCCTTACTACTAATACAGTTCATTGAAGAAACAGCGTCACAAATCAAGAAAAACTCAAAAAAACGGAGACTTTACTAATCCGGGGGCAAAACCAGTGACACTGTGACGTAGATGAAAGTGTGAGGATCACCACGATGCAAGACTCGACGGAAAAGTACAACGTGGACACTGAGGACAGTGAGAAACAGCGAAAATCGATAGATGACGGCCGGAGCAACGTAGTTACCACGCAACGTGAAAAAAGGTAGAATTGCAAGGACAATTGCAGAAATGTAGTGACTATCGTGAAATATGTTGTTGGAAAACTATGACATTACAATTGCAGCTATATCTATGTATCGAATTCTATGTCACTGTACCGCAACACAGATTGTTTTATAACATATGAATTCATGGATAACTATTCATGTCAAGAAGTAGTTTTTATCAGAGGTCCCACGACATTCAACGGTCAGACTGCAGTCGGCACTGTTAAGTGGAAAGTGCATATCTAACTCAATTTTTCTTAGTGGTAAATTCGCCAAATGAAAATATCAGTTACACTTTTTTTCAAGTTTGGCCATTCTTGGAAAATTGTATAGCTTAACAGTTGCCTCTGGCTTCTCAAGAATAAGACGAGTTTTGATGTCCGATATTTCGTATTTCTTTGTGAAAGGATCAAATAACAATGAAATGTTGATGCAGATTACATGAGATAACACGATGACCACTATGACATGTCTAGACATTCAATGCACAAATCACAGATATACAACAATTAAGTAAGCAGGACAAGTTGAAAATCTTAAGTAAAAGAAAGGCAAGAAAATTACTACTTATATTCTATACTTACTTACTACTTAATCGATGTTTCTTACTACTGCCATTCTTATAAGTAGTAATTTTCTTGTCTTTCTTTTACTTAAGGTCATAATCATAGTGACATGCAGTGCCCCCTTTTGTAGCAATAAGTCATCGATGTCGCAGCTTGTGGGCATGGAGTAAGAATCCCTTTCAAAAAATATTATCTTCATAAAAAAATATATTCTTGCTATCATCGACGCAGCGGTTAATGAGTTGCGATTCGAACTATATCGATTTGAAAACTCATCGGTCATGACCTCTACTGGCTGGACTCTGTCCTTTTTTCAAATGCCTGAGGTACATTCCAGTCAATAATGACTATTTTTTTTTGATAGATGCTTATCTTTCCCTATTATAAATGTAATTTTTGAGGCTGTGCATCTTAAATGTACAGGACCGCGCTTGGTCGGGTTTGAGCGTCCAGGATGAAGCGGTCGAAACGCGATCGTCCTGACCAAGTTCCTGTTGATGACCTCATTAAAAATAGTCAAATAATTTGTATGCATATTTTGTAGAATTTTATTTCACGTTTTAGCTTAAGGAACTAATATTAATTCTCTTACACACCTGGTAGATTTTAGATAGCGTAATCCCGCTGTGTTAGCTAGATCTGGTATTTTGATTGGAAACAGACCTGTCCTCTTATCATCTGAATGGGCAGACTGTTAGATAGGATCTTTTCAATACATAATAAGTGATAAGCATAATTTTGAACAGAACGACTTACTCGCCAATTCATTACACATGAGGAGAGGAGAACTGTTGCTTGTCCTTCTAGTAAGCATTTTTTTAAATTTTTAGACATTTTAGGATATAAAAATTTTCTTTTAGGTAAATCATATTTTGTAACTATTGAAAATTACTCGTAACTAGTCATTAGCTTGTTTTGTCTTTTTTTAATTTTGTTACCTTGACGCACTTTGCTACGTTGAATTATTCATCAGTGGTGTTATGAAGATAGATAGGAGAAGATTTGTTTCTTCTTGAGTTTATCATGATTTGAAATTGCCTCAACATTGGACGGTAAGATGATGTCAAGAAAAGCCTAATGTTTATACATTGTTTGCAGTTGCTGCTTATTGAAAAAAGACAATTATACTTCTCGAAAACCACTCAAATACGGACGATTAAGAAAAATAAGATTTCAGTACATGCAAGACAAAAGAATTAACCAATGAATTAATCATTCGCAAGCAAAAATCATGACATATGATATTGCTATACACAGTAAGTTGCCTCAGATAATCTCAGTAATTCACTTAAGATCAGACAAGAGGATTTACATCCAAAGTTTAATAAGACTTCAAAAGTTTCAGATGCTTGGAAAAACTGGGGTTTTAGAATTAGTTGCATCTTGATTTCATTAAGTAATCATCAGCACTCCATCAGCAACTCAGGATTGGGGAATCACCATTAAAGTACTTCGGAATACCTCAGCATTGAAGCACGTCGGAAAACGTTGCGGGTGCTGACGGAGGCATTGAGGCGTGACTTTTGTTCTCTTACAATTAAGTGGAAAGCTTGTATCCTAAACATAATATTCATATTACATGAATTTTTTCATATAAATATTAGTATTTATTATATTATAGCTATCATATAAATATTATTGTTAATATTTATATCAATATAATATAAATCATAAATTATATTAATAATTATTACTAACAGCATTCGTATGAAAATCGATCTCACCATCGCAGAGTGATAGGATAAAAGGCATTTCCTGCGAAATTTTTCATTACATGGCATTTTGCCGACACAGACATAAACGTTTCTCTGATAATATTCACTTGATTTGCTTACCTTTCAGGTTTTGTTGAATGTCGAAACTTTAATCCAATTTCCATCTCGCATTTATTGTTGAAACATTGATAAACGCTTGGTTGCCACATTTTTTCGAAATCTTTAGTAGTAATGGCTAAAAACGAAATAAAAGCAATGTACAGTACCTACCTGAAGCAAATGGGGTTTATTTAATCACTTAAATATTCAGTCACAAGAAAGTTGTATTTAAGTCATTCCATTGCTATCGTAATACCAAGAAATTGGAATTGAGAATTGATCTATCTGCTTCTGACCGACTGTCTCTTGTACTTGAATGTAGTAGGATACCTGGGATGCCTGATAACTTTCGATAACTTCATGAAAGTCTGAAGATGTACCAAGCAGTAATGCACATACTTCTGTTGCAAGGATCGAGAAGAATATATATGCTTTCTATGAAGCCAGAAGGGCAAGAAATTGTAAAAATCCGAGGCTGCGAAGCTGACGAGGATTTCTAAAACTTTCTTGCCAGCCTGGATCCATGGAAGAATATCATGTCTTCTAGATCTATGGCAAATGCGTTATAACCATTGTGATTAAACGCATACTGAAATTCATGTGAAAATATATCTTGGCCTTCCAGAATGGCAAGATAAAAGGAATTTCCCTGCGATACTTTTCACATCATGGCACTTTGTCTTCATAGATTTAGAATAAAGCCGGTTGTTCCAGAGATCGCTCATTAGTTAATGACGCCCTCAATGAGGCATCATAAGCGAATTTCGTTCCAGAAATCGCTCTCTTAATGATGAGGCATCTGTAAATTCGTTCAGAAGTCCAATCACAAAGGCATCATAAACACATCGATCTAGTGACAGCCATCAGGCAATCTTTAGAGCATCATTATTCATTGAATCGGTTAACGAAGTTTGCAATGGCGAATATGACCGAAGTTGTGCTGTAATATCACTCGCCCAGATACTATGGAGAAAGATATTCTCCTTTAGAGATAGGCCATCTGTCGGAAGAGACAATACGCTCCGCTCCAACACTTCACGTTGCAACTTCAAGTTTTCATTTTGAAGTTGAAGGTTTTCGGCATGCAGCGATGAACTGGACTTTCGCTTGATCCCCGACGAACTTATCGTATTAGAACGACCGACAGGCGTTGCTCCAATACGTGATGTAAGTGGCATGAAAATGCCCTCGGAGTCGGAATCCACTTCTGCGGCAAGCTCCATCGCATCCACTTTTTCAAGTGGAGCCACCTGGTGATCTGAGACTGGTGGTGCAGATGCTGCGGATGTTGATGCTGCTGGTGCTGATGCTGTTGGTGCTGAAACTGCTGGTACTAAAGGTGCTGGTGCTGAGCCTCCATCCGGTTGGCGACGGATGCCGCCCAATGGTTCATACCCCTCAATACCATTCAGCTCTTCAGGAGTTAATAGGGAAGCCACCTTTGTTTCAAAGTCCGACAATTCACGGATTGGGACTTGATTCCCGGTGATGGCCCGCAAGCGATTGATCTCCTGAGCCTTCAGCTTGACCTTCGATCTTTCCACTTGTATCTTTCTTCTGAGATCTTGCCAACGTCTTGATGTTCTCGTGCTCACACATGCTACTTCCTTCTCTATATCCAACCACGCCTTTTGCTTCTCATGATTCATACTATCAGTGTTGATGTTTGAACAAAGGATGTTCCACCTTGAGATGCAGCCATCTACTAAAGCATGAAGCTCTGCTTCGGTAAATCGCGGCGATCGTTTCGCTCCTTTAGATTCCATGCTGTCACAATAACTGACAGAGGTGATGAATTGATGCACATGAACGTAATTTTGGATCATCATCGCATTATGATTGGTCTGCCAAGCATTCGGTCATTTCTGACGTAAACATGACGCACGAATGTAGGTCAATTGCATTCTTCTTTATGCAGCCTTGGTTTGTGATGAGGTCTGTTAATGAGCGGGTCTTTGGAATAAGATTAGTGAGGCCTCTTTGAAAAGTTTAATGCACGCACTCAATGAGCGGGTTTAACGAGCGATCTCTGGAACAACCGGAAGAACTTTTAATCGGTTCTATCTGCAGTGAATCTTTAGTGAATCTTCGCCACGTCAAACAACTGCATTTTCATGTATATCCTTCTAATATTTCACATACATAGTGAGGAGAACATTGTTTATTTGTTCCTTCCGAACTGTAGAGCCCTCAAATCAATTCGTGTCAGAATGAGAATGCGAATTCGGAAAAGATTAACAAATTGTAGAGGCTTGTAACGTCTTCCACGGGGCTTTGAGTTTGTGTAAAAACATTCTTTTTGGTCCCTACTTACCTTCGTTCAGTATCAATGAATCATCGATATTCATGAACGGCTTTCTTGGCGGAGGATTTTGTAGCCATGCCCGAACTGCGAATTGAATCAAGCGGTTATCCACGTGATCGCATATCGGACACTGATAACATTGTGGGAAATAATCAAGCGGAGGGTGCCAGGAAATAGAGACAACTCTACTCTTGATATTCACTCTCATAAGTTTTGGTTTCAAAGGAATTGTCGCGATAGTTTTATCAATTCTCCACGATGAATAAAAGCTGTCTAAGTAGCAGTGCATTCTCCCCGTTTGCTGCCTGAAAAATTGAAATTGCAGTCTTGAAATTCAATCCATGTTGTTATAAAGGATGCTAAAATGCCGCAATAAATCAGCACAACAGCTGCACCCCGTGTAAAGGTCACTAGTGACTATCATAAAGATTGCAGTATGACTTCGCCTAGGCATAGAATAGAAAGATGCCCTCAGACTTGAACAAATTAAGCGCGAAAATTCCTCGGCAGTCGAAGGTTTCGCCCTACAACACTCTTAAAAAAATGGTTTCCTGGAAAACCAATTTTGGTTTTTCAGCCTGTCCCGGGGGTGAAACCAAATATGGTTTTCCAGAGAACCAAGTGAAATTGGTTCTCCGGAAAACCAAAAGTCATCGGTTTTCTGGGAAACCAAAATTGGTTTTTCAGCTTTATATCTTGGTTTTCTGGAGAACCAATATCGGTTTCACGAGTGACCCGATATTTGTTTTCGATAAAATTTAATATATATACTAAGTAATAGGCTCAATATAATAATAGTATAAAATAATATTATTAATTCATTTTTACAATATAATTCTGATATTCTCCAATATATTTACTTCATTCGTGCTAGTATCATTTTAAGACAACATGCACAAATTGTTGGCTGAGCATAAAATAAGCTCAATAAAGAGTGCAAAAGAATTATTGTGAAAATGTGTAAAAAATGCGTGAATACTCAAATGAGGTATTTTGAAGCTTACAATTTATCTAAAACCATACAAGATTTCCCAGAAAAGTCCCCGAAACGTCAAGAAGTCATTGTTTCTTATTTTTCACTTTTTTCAAGTCAAGCTTGCATAAAATAATACAAGAAAGACGAGGGACGATGTCTTTAGTCACAAAATTCCCCATGAAGTTGAGACATTTGCTAATCTTCTCCAAGATAGTAAATAAAATCACAGATAGGCCTTCCGCAGGATGCACCCCAACTAATCCGGTGCAGCGCAAAAGGAACCACGTCGTCGAATTTTTCGATGCCAATACTCGTTGCCACTGGAGTGGAACTCGCTACTAAAAAAAGGAAAAATAATCTCAGAGGGGATATCCTCAATATTAGGACTGTGTAGAAGAAGCATTTAGAGAATTACGGAAATCTAGTACGATGTTATTGAAAAGGTGTGTAATAAAACTCAACTATGAAATCAATGTTTGTTGATGCGAAAATAATGCCATATAGGCCTACACTGTCATAAATGATATCACATACAGTCGAAGCTCGTTAGTTCGAACACGGATAATTAGGATTTCGGTTAATTAAGATCATACGGCCGTGGCATTTTTTGTATTGTTTGCGTATATAAACTGATGTTTAATTAAGAATTTTGATAATTCAGAGATTGAAAATCTGGAATGTATGGTCTTAATTAACGAGCTTTGACTGTAGTGTAATCAGAAATAATGATAGGTATTTAATTTCTCAGACAAAATTTTGTACACCATTAGCGGCATGCACATATAAAACGACGCCATGTGAACAATACACCACAAGAAGAGCTTTTCTGTACAATAAGCGGCATGCAAAGTAAATTCGACTGTTAACAACAAAAGAGAGTTACGCATTATACCATGCAAAATAAACTCCTCTACCAAGTAAGTGGCATGTTGGGCTTGCGCAAAACACGGCGAAATCAAAACCAATTAATGAGCATGCAAAAGCAAACATTTTCATGCAAAATCAGCACGAATTAAACGGCAAAAATTGCTTACTGCAGCTACTGTAATTTGGCGATGATTTATTGGTGTACATTAAATGACACTTGTTCTTAACTGAAAGTGCAAATGTAATAAATAAGTAAATAAATTTTATTTATTTATTTCTTGCATTTGCACTTTCAGTTTTGAACAAGTGTCATTGGTGTAACTAAGTTTCAAGAATTCATTTATTCATGATTTCCAATGTATGAGGCAAATTGGAAATTCATCAAGGCTAAAATTAAACTTGTATAAACCTACAATGTTCAGCAGATAATATAGGACTTCATATATATTCTACAAGGCTATAAGGCTGGTATAATACATCATATTAGTTAGACATAGGGATTTGTAAAAGCTTTGAAAAGTGGTCGAGCATGAATATGAAATCATTCGTATACATGTATTGTAAGCGATCTCTACATATGCAGGTATGTAGGTTACAAACAGAGTAGTTACGGTAGTCATGAGATTTAACGACAAAATTGCTAGATGCCCGAATAATTTATATGGGAATACTTACATGAATACTCATATCCATTCATAATTAAATAAAGTAATTTAAGATTGAATTGCAAAGAGTATTTAAACATGTCAGCTATACAGTACATGAAGGACTGTTGGAAACAACTGTTAAAATCTTCTGATATACTAACGTTTTTTGTGGATCATATGTAATTTCATACATAATGCAATGAGGGATAATCGTTGAAAACAGCAAGACAAATTTCACAGTACCACAAGAAATAAGATGACAGCACGTTTAAGTCACTGCACATGACACGGTCACTAGAACAAATGCGTCAATGAAGGAAGAAAATCAGACTCACCTCATTCTTGACGTCATGGCAACGACACAAATGTAGATCCTCGAAACCGATTGTTTTTCGTATAGAAAGACTTTGCTACCATTAAATCATTGGCAATTTTATTAATGATTTATTAATTTGTACATACATCTGTAAAAACTTATCAAAGTATGCTTTCTGTTAAAAGCAAAGTGTCACGTAATATTTTCCCTTTGGAGAGATTCCTCTCGCTAAATTTAGGCCAAGTCATCGCAGCGAGATAAGAGAGCGCGGGGAATCACGATACATGTATATGCACTATGCAGCAGTGAATGAAAGAGAGTTAGCCTTCATTAGATGATAAAGAAGACACCGGAGTGTTAATAGAGAGAGAGAGAGAGAATGATAAAATTCCTTAACTGCCCAACATTCAATTCTAAAGTAGAGTTTTGTGTTTAATGAGTCCATGAAATTAAAATTTCTGGTGTGAAATGAGAATGTGAAATACAAATAGGCTTGGAATAGGTCCTAAGCAGCACAACTTAAAACACTTCAAATCATCCTCAAATAATCCATCATTCATATCATTATTGATAGATCAGGATTCCGCGTGGTTAATAATCTAATATACTTTTTGGGAAATCAGTAGTTCTGCTATCACTAGTATGAATGTCCGTCTACAACTCTACACAAACGAGGATCTGTCAATAGATCTCCTTCGACATGCAATAGTATGTAGAAAATCAAATTTGATTTCCACGACACTTAACCCTTACCGTATCAAGGCTCATAAACCAGGATTCATCAAAAATCAATTGCATTTTCATTAATTGGTCGCAATCATTTGATTGTTGCTGTCAAGCGTTGCAATTTTTATTGATTGCCTCCTGCATCAAAATTGATCTGCTGGTTGACCCAACCCAATATAATTGCAAACCAAATTGGTTTTCTGGACAACCGTTTGGTTTTCCAGAGAACCATTTGGTTTCCCAGAAATCCTTTTGGTTTTCTGGAGAACCAGTTTGGTTTTCCAGAGAACCATTTGGTTTTCTGGAAATCCTTTTGGTTTTCTGGAGAACCAGTTTGGTTTTCCAGAGAACCGTTTGGTTTTCTGGAAATCCATGTGGTTTTCTGGAGAACCAATTAAAAACCAAAATTTTTTAGAGTGAAGGGCTCCTGCTGTGCAGTCTTTCAGCTGGCTCAACCATTCTAGATATTTTAAGCTAGTTTTCGGCCATTCTGAGCCATACTGACCAGAGCTGGAAGCCAGTCCGGTCCTTAGGTAGGCGAAACGCAGCGTCTGCGGCTGCCAAGAAATTTTCGTGCTTAATTTGTTCAAGTCTGAGGACATGTTTCTACACTGTAAATCGCTGGATACGAAAATTACATACAGACATATACCAAATTCACATACAATTTGAAACTAGCATTTGATGCAAGATTCTCGTATGTTTACAGAGATCTGGTATGTTTTTCATACGAACCCTCACTTCCTTTCTTATGTGATTGGTATGTAGCGATACTAACAATTCTATCTGTGATTGGCTGTTTTACGATGAAATACGAATTGTTGGTATGCTTTATATACGAGACCCGATGGAAATTGGTCCTCATTCGTATGTGTTTCGTATGAAGAGCTTTAAGTCACATAGCAAAAAATATGTACATGTATATACAGTATTACAAACTACTGTCAAATAACTTTTTCAGTAATACAAGTCGTGAATATTTCTTTTTGATAGTGTGGTATTTAACTAGATTAGATTTATTGTGAACTTTATGCTGTATGTCGTCGTTGCTACTTGCCTAGTAACATTAGCAGGACGCTTGGGTGGCTCTATATACTGAACCAAGTCGATTAACATCAATTCATTCAAACGTTATCTTTCGTGCAACCATGTTGACTATATATCTCAAACATAGCTATATTTGCTTTCATGAATTATAATGTGTTTTTATTTCGGATTGATAATGTGCTTAGTTCCAAAATTGCATAATGCATAATTGTTGATGGTTGAATACTTATTGATTATTTATGAAATGCCCTAGACTTACATGTATTAAAATTGAATTCAGTTTTGTACGTTTGACTCTTAAATGTCATTCTCTCACTACTTACAGAACAGTAGTAACATTAGTGTGAGCTTTATTGACAATGGCCTTAAATCAACATATGTTAGAAATCATTGATGCTTTCCTTTAACATTGTGCTGGTATGGCTTTGTATGTAAAGCATACCACATTTGAAATAACATACGAAAAGCATACAAATGTATACGAAAATATACCAAAAAAATATCTAGGCATGCATCCTTCGTATGTGATTGGTATCGAACGATTTACAGTGTACACTACTGACTCACCAGCGATCCGATGTTCACATGCAGTGGCTGGCTATCTAGTGACAAAAAATATCTTGTGTGTATTCCTTGCTGCTGAACAATAGTGCGACTGCGAACCTTTTATTTGAAAAATGTTGACATTTCAGTGAATGCAAGGCACCATCAGAATTTGCCGCAAAGTGACACCATGTTGCTGTCAGTATGCCGTCAGATTGTTAATTCATAAATATTTAACTTTCACAGTTATTTACGATGATACAATTATCCGTAGATATTTTGACACAATGTGCAGTAGCATCAAATTTTCAAAAAGTGAGCAGCATTTCATATGATTCCAATATCTGCGGCTAGATCTCTCAATTTAGTATCAACTAGATCTTTGCTACAGCAAAATCTCTCAATTTACCGATTGAGTCGGTAAATAGGATATTCTTGAAGGATGCACACAATGACCATGTGTTATTGAAATAAAGTTGGCAAAATATAATTAATAACAAAATAACAAACAGCGCCTCGAATATCACACGCATGTGTAATTGGAGTATTAGCCGATTCTTTCTGTCCATGTCTATGCGAATTAAAGGTAAATTGAATAGCTTCTTACCAATGAACAAAATGTATGACGAGAAGCTGCTAAATCCGACGACTGTTTACCAAAATTAGCTTTGCTTAAGTGCGTTTAAATTTCGGCAAATTTGAAACTGTGCCGAAAGCATCACGATTTAGAATAAGTACAATGCTAGACTTTTCCAAATTCTGCTGATTGCGGAATTTGCACTTATAAAGTACGAGTAATTCAATCTCACTACTAACTACAGCATCGTGTAAATAATTTCGAAAAACGTTTTAAAATATATTTTAGAATTCACTGTGAACATGAACATATTTGAAAAGCTTTTGGCTGCGCCATATATTGAGGTAAGATTGGAATAGCTCATTCTCTAGCGAAGGTAAGTTCTTTGTTTCATTTTCTTGGTGATTAATTTCAGTCAATGTCCGTTGCCTATCTTCATGAACAGATTTCAGAAACAATTTACAGCTAGAATCATTAAAAAATCTCAAGTTCATGTAAAAATCTCTACGTAATCCAACTTCAGAAATTCGCAGTCGCTCCGGAGAAATTTTGCTCCTCTCATACCCCTTTCTCAAATTATGATATGATGCATCAAATTTAGATATGCACATTTATCTTATCTTACAAATTTCGAAAATTTTCGTATATCCTCGGCAAACGTAGTGGTAACAGCACTATGGGAATTTATTGCTGTAAAATTCATCATGTAAATTAATATGATTCAATTCATCTACAACATCTGCAACGATTCTATTCATCTACAATAACTGCACGAATCTGCCATTCTTTATACATGTAGGTGACACAATCTGAACTTTACATTTCAGCTCAGGGGCGACCTCACAGAAACACTGTTAGGCTAATAAATCTGTAACAGAATCATTCAACCATTGAAGCTTGCTTGTCACTACCCCATTGTAGTTCGCTTCTGTGCAGTCGCCCCGGATGAAAGGTGCCTGGTTGACTTTTGACACTGTCTTTGGGTGATGCAGTTTGAAATTCAGAAATCTTTAGGAACTGTTGTCATGGCAACGCATGGCCATGAAGCATTGTTGCTATAGTTGTGCATGTCATAGAGTGTTGAATTTCTATGGCTGCCGCTTTGTTTTGTGTCATCACTTTTCACACCGTCCAACGAAATAAATGTACATTATTGGACAGAATGGATGCATCACCTTGAGATTTGACGAGTTGCTACAAAATTGGTGAAGATAGTTGTTTTGAAGGACACATTTACGATTCTTTATTGAAAGAATTACATAATAGAGGCCAAAGATTTAAATTTAAATGTGAACAGTCATAAACTAGAAGCAAAAACCTGTTTTGTGGGCAAGTGGAAGACCTGCTTTGTTGACGTCATGACTTGCTTTGAGGTTGAATGGAACATTTTTTAATCCATTGCAACGCGCACAATATTTTTGAGATAATTATGCTCCTTACGTTAGCTTATAATATCCTGCAACACCTTGGCGCACAGATGTCAATAAATGCATCAGTAATTGTTTTCGAACGCAAAAGCTCTAACTCAAAGACTTCCTGTGAAATCTGCAGCTGCTATTCGAGCAAGTCTTCAGGTGAATTGCGAATACCCAGCAGAGGAAGAGGTAGCAGAAGCATAGAGTAGGTATACTAGGTAGAGTAGCAACTAAGCATTTATTAAATCCCCTATGTGTATGCACCTTCGATTTCATTAAATGAACATGAGTCGAGGCCAAGTACCTGTTACTGTCGCACAGTATTTGCACGTCTATGTCGCGTCAGTCATCGTCTATGCTGTAAAACAGGGGACATCATCCCAATTATTTGTTAATTAATTGAGCTACACTTGTGCGAAATATGTACGTGGTTCGTATTCCCTGACCAACTACATACTTGATAACTTTGAAAAATATGACCTATAGGTTTGTTATCACATTCAGAAATCATTAATACAGTCTTTTGAAGTTTTCCAAATTCAAAGAATTTCATTAGGTGATGCATCCATTCTGTCCAGTACTGTATATGTATGACAGTTGAATTCGTTTCCGGTTGCATGCATACATGTCTTAATACATGTCAGGAAATGTTAGCGCACAGGTTGCAGAAACTGCACTTGCGGTTGCAACATTTCTTGCAAATTTTGATCTCTGGCATGTGAGTCACTAAAGATAGTGGTGCTTTGCGTTACATGCTAGCCCAATAGGCCTATATCTTATCCAAACAGGTGATATAAAAGAAGAGATAAGTCTAATATGAAACTATTGCCGCTTTCATTGTAAAAATTATTGGAACAGTTATGTGCACGCATCGGTAGACAGCGAAATGGAATTTGTAATGTAATTGATGTAATGGATAATTGATGTCAATTTCCGTCTCCGGTAGTGATAATGCATCTGCAAGTCTATCACCTCAATTTGATCACACATTCCAAATTCGAAAAGAAAATTGCAAAGAAATAATTATTGATTACGGCATATTTTAGTATCTAATCACATTCGAAGTCCAGATACGACATAGGATATTATGATGAGATGAAATTTTCAAAATTTTAAGGATGGCATCAAAATTGACACCATGGTCTTTCTATGTTAATCACAACCACAGTCTTTCTAGTGTTAAGATGATATGAATTCGAACAATGAATTATTGATTGAGATGACTTGATTGAAATGAACTCACCTTGTGAATTTTTTGTTACATGTTTTGTGGTAGTAGCTCATGTAATTTTGCTGAATTATTTCTTTCTTTTGTATTTTGCCTGAGCATATGTCCGTTTCCCATTTCGGCTGGTTACAATCCGTAAACGTAGTCGGAGTAGGTGGCGTGTCGGCACACAGATCTCCCGTTACAAGACTTGGTTTCGCTTCTTTGCACTTATCATGGCAGTCTCCTTTTTCTGTAGTTGACACGCCTCGATGGGTATGCCATAAGCCAAATGAATGACCAAGTTCATGTACAAAGACATCAAGCCTGTCCATAAGACGAATCAAGACTGGCCCTGAAAATTGATTGAGAATCACTCACTCGTGCAGAGATCGGAGCGGTCAACCGGTCAAGTAAACGGAGAATGGAGAGGAAGTTATTGTTTTCATATCCGCTATTAAAATGAAAATACAAACTGTTACAAATATGCGTGTGAAGCTTTTAGCCATGTCCAGCACTTAAAGCGGATGGCAGATCAATCAAAATAATGACTGAGCATAATTTATTCATCCAATGCAACACCATGTTTGCTATAAATTGAAAAATTGAAACATTGTCATGCAAGAGATATTGACTAAGCGTTTTTACATTTATACGTGTATCATAGGGGGCAGTTGCAATTCCTCTCATGATTTCTCGAAAATGATATGTGAAGAAATACACAATTTGTAATTTCTGGAAACTATGACAAATGAAATTAGGACAATTTTTAAAGCTTTTTTAAAGCAATTAATTGTATGTGTACTTTGTGGTTAAATACACGGTGAAGCATTATTAACGATAAACGATTATATTTACCACGATTTGTAAATTGCTCTTTTTCCCAAGGAAATCGACTGAATCCACTGAAGTCATGTATTGTTCCGGTACGAATTCCAACAATTGCCAAACTATCAGCGTTGCTTTGATTCAGTCTATCTTGAAATTCGGTCAAGTTGACATACACTCTGCAAAATCGATTGGAAACTCTGTGAATTCAATACACCAAAAAAATCAATTAATGAAGAATGGCCGTGTAGATTTTAACTCTTACGACGTGTTGACAGCTTAAAGCAAATGTCTAAAAAACTAAAAAGAGAAAGGACAAAGTTTGACCATGTAATGTTGCAGTTCAGATATCTGACCACTAATAGGCTATAAGACTGAGGGCCGTCAGACCCGAAGCCAAAGCATACTGTGGTTCTGAGATCTAAATTGTAATATCATTGTGTTAAGGTTATCTATGATTGAACCCCAATATGCTGAACAGGTATATTGTGGCTCAATATTTTGACATAAGATATGCGAACCTTAACAGAGCATGTATTTGAATCTATTGGCAGCAACTCAATTTCTTAGCAGTTCTCCAAGTCCAAGTCATAGCAGGATAACTGGTTCACTAATCTCGCTGTGAATGAAGACGTCATAGGCCCGTCAGTAAGTTTTTCATGCTCATCGACTACTGGGATTCAATTAAGGTTTAGAAAATCCTTTTTCAAAAACAGTTTGAAAAAATGTTGTGCCTCTTCCTAAAATCCCTGTTTTAACACTGCTCTTTTTGCTCCTATCACGATGCATTCTTCCATTTGACACTACAAATGGAAGTCGCGTAAGTGGCTTGTAGCTCAGTTGGTTAGAGCACAGGTCTAGTTAACTTTCGTCGTAGGTTCGAATCTAGGGTTTGCAATCTCGAGCCGTTTTCTCAATCCCGGGATTTTCGAGACTGTCTAATCGCAATCCCGGGATCTCGATCGAGATTTATATACCGTGTTTCTTTGAATATGAGACGCCCTTGAATATGGGACGCCCTCGAATAAGAGACGCATCCGTGAGAGGAAAAAATTTAATAAGAGACGCCCTTGAATAAGAGACGCATGTACAAAAAATAGACTGCTATAGACATATTGCATGCAGGCTATTGTAATGTGGTAGCTACATCCGCTTGAGAGATTATTGGGCCTACTTATCTTAGTAAAATAAGTCAGTCTATTAGTAAATACCGGGTATCATGGCCAATATTGTATAATACATAAGGCTTCTTGTTGTTGTACATGTAGTACATGCATGTTGTACATACGTACATGCAGGCCTACTTAAGGTTACTTCATCTACCATTTAAGGTGGCATTATACGGTAGCTTCCTTTGCATTTGGAGTCATGTACCGGTCGGTAACTTTTGCTGTAAATACTACTTGATTATCGGTATTTTCGTTTCGGTAAATTCAGATCTAGTCTACATGTATAGTGGCCAACATGTACTGGTATATGAATGTATTAGATGAGTCTACAAGATATGCTACTACAAACCATAAAACTCCTTTCATTTCCAAAATATCTGAATCAGTGGCGGCCCGTCCATATGGGCGCCTGGGGCGCAGCCCTCCATTAAAAATTATTTACATCAAAGAAAATTACACAGAACATTGCGCTGAAACACAACTGATCTGATAGACTGAATTATACTATCAATGGTTCAACCTGTACTGCTAAACACATTCGAAGCGTGGTTCAGTGACTCATTCAGACGTCACTCTCCTTCTCTTCTACCGGATGGGGCGCACAGTCTGTGCGCCTTGATTCATACATGTTTTGCTGATCATACATCTGCATACATCGAAGATTTTTAGCAGCTTCGCATGCGTAAACAATGCATGGATGGGGCGCTCTCAAAAAGTCCCTCTGGCTCGCTTTCGTACATTCTGATTAGGTAACGCCGCGCGTGCGTTGGGAAGTCAGATTCTGGTCAAACTTATGTTATTCTGATGCGTGTATACAAGCCTTGGACTGGCGAAGCACTTTCAATCATAACTGTGTCTCACTGTATCGACTGAAAATGAATCAGATTGCATATCTTTTAATGAATTGCTTTATCTTTGAATAAATGAAGTCGTTTTTACATTTGATGCCGGTTTCTGTTATCAAATTCAAATTTTTTCTTTCTTTACTTAACTTGGATGTGTTCGAGAAATGATTTTGTTTTTAAGTAGGCTCCGAAAATAATGTCATTATGAAGGACCACAGTAGCATATTTGCAGTGAGGCTTATCATGTCATAAACAGGCATTTACATAGGCGTACATGAAATATAGCAGAAACCGTAGTAGATGATGGGCTAAGATGAAGACGTTTGTATTGCGCCCCACATGAGCAGGACTGCACGAGCCGCCACTGATCTGAATTATGATAAAGCGTATATATGTAAGAAAAATTACTGGCGAAATTTGCCCATGACATAGGCCTAAGTGAGGAATGCAAAGGTTACCTAAGAGAATAGTAGCAAAAAACTAAGACATCTTTTTCTAATGAAAGAATGAATCTTTTGAATCTTTTTCTGATAAGAGACGCCCTTGCATAAGAGACGACACGTGCTTGTCAACTGATGTGATAATGAGTATTGGCAAAAGATTTTCTATATCTGTGTAAGCAACTGTCTGCACCATCTTCACAATCATGAAATGACAAGTAAAATGAAGTCTATTTTGTTAAATTTGATGCAATATTAGCTGAGCTATCGCCAATTTTGTGTTTCGAAGACTTTCTGTCAACGGTACTCACTTATCAGTTGAGCATACATTCACTTAGAGAACAAATGCATTTTTTGACATAACTTCTGAACCACTGGGTCGATTTTGATGAACGAAACGTTGTCTTCATCACGACAACAAGATGTCATTTTGTCGATAACTGATGATTTTTTTCAAATTGTCTTTCACCGTCAATTAATCACCGAGACACAATTCGTTGTCTATGTGTGAAAACCAACACAGCGCAGCTGCAGTAGCAGTTCGGAAATTCGGGAGACTCACTGGGTTGAATGACGGTTTCTTCGACGGTTTTTCCCTCAAAGACCGCAAACTGCAAACCTAGCTCTGTCTGAACGAGCCTTGAACAGGCCTTTAGTCGTTATTTTAAATCGTTGTGATTTGTCTTTCAGCAATCAATTTACGAAGTATTTTCAGTTTACAGAAGCAATACTAGTAGCAGTGTCACAACACTGTTTATTAAGCGTCTGAACGGTTTGTGTCACGGCATTGATTTAGCCCAGATTTCGCGCTGCTCCTCGGCACTAATGTCACGACACTAGTGTCATCGTGTGAACGGGGCTTAACCAGCTGGCTCGGCAAATACAGCACATTGGCAATTTATCAAACTTGGAACATAAAAAATTTGGATGCATTTTCAAAAAAGCCATTGACTCTCTTAACTATGTCACTTAGAAGGAACCCAGGGCCAATCTTTCAAATATCTCGAAGTACCTCGAGATCTCGAAGACGTAATCCCGGGATTTTTAATCTCGGAAATAGGGTCGAGATCCCGGGATCCCGGGATCCGAGATCCCAGGATTGTAAACCCTATTCGAATCCTACCAGCCGCACATCTTTTGCATGGCAATCTGATATATCGTGTATTTAATCTCATTGTTGTTAGTTGCATTCACGACATGGCTTTAAGAAGCTTTGGTGGACAATCGATCCCCGCTACTTGCCTTAATGTCGGCGGTCACAATTGTGACGTGTTATTTATTCATTGATTATTATTGCCTTGACAACTGATGTGTGGTGGTGAGGGTTTGATCCTGCCAATTGACAGAGTCGCGTAAGAGGCTCGTAGCTCAGATGGTTAGAGCACAGGTCTAGTGAACCTTGGTCGCATGTTCGAATCCTACCAGCCGCACATCTTTTACATGGCAATCTGATCTATCGTGTATTTAATCTCATTGTTGTCAGTTAATATTTAGACAATTTATGCAATTTAGAAAAATACAACATGCGGTATATATAGTTATGTCCAACGTCCATATGCATATGAGTGAGAGTAGTAATCCCATCCCAAAAAGAAGCACAAAATGTGCAACGATGAGTCATCATGCTGACTCAGCCCCCCTCTGGAAGGAAGTCGCCAAGGATGTGCTGGGAGGAATGGGTCCGAGAGGAAGAAACTGTTCCCTCCCCCACCCCCCGACGACGACGACTCAACCGACCAAGTTGGTCATCCCATCGTGTTCCTCATTGAAAATGGAGTGTTTGACATTTTCATGAAAAATCGCCCCCCCCCCCCAACGACTCAACCGACCAAGTTAGTTGAAAAGACCAAAGTTGTTCAGAATCATGTGAAACAAACTTCTATCAAAGTTTCAGGTTGAAATTCGCACAAAAAAGTCTTCTAAAATTTTCGTCACCTTGGGCCTCGACACCTAGGATTTTTTCGTGAAAAAAAATTCAAAATGTTAGAATTGAGCTCCGAGACCCATCCCATCGTGTTTGTCGTCAAGAGTTGGGTCGGGCAGTTTCGGTGAAAAATCGTCCCCCCCCCCCGACGACTCAACCCAGTGAAAAAGCCGAAGTCGGGCAGACTTTGGCACCGAATTCTTGCCGACTTTGGCAGTGGGAAAGAGAGCGGAAGTCCAGCCAAAGTTGGCATGCCGACTTCCAGCCAAAAAAAAATACCACCAACATACTACTTGATTCTGTTTTATCAAGTAGTATGTTGACGGTTATCATTATTCAATCTCGGGATATAAAAACACCTTTTTAACACGATCTAAATATTATATTATAATGCCCACAAATCAGGATACTCATCATCCGGCAATTCTGACAAGAAGCGACTGTTTTTCCTCGCACAGAGCCATATTCTTTGTCTTTTGATCCGCATAAGAAGAGGTAGCTGGATCAAGTGTCCCTCGTCATCTCGTGTGAATTTTCCAGGGAATCCACATCTTCCACAATCCTGTAAAAAATTATGACATAATGAAATATAACATATACCTACGGCACAGAAATTGTGGGTACCTATCAGATATAGAATTTGATGACTGGAGAAAAATAGACATAGATGTTTAAACCAAAGTTTCATATCTTTCTCTGTAGATTTGTGTACTACAATCTGTATGCCACGTAGTGTAAACGCAACGAAAAATCTATCAATTGAAATAGTCGTAGCAGATAATTGAAGAAAATTGATGTTTCAAATGATAAAAGACATCATTCCTGTGTATAAGCAATATTTATGAATATTTTTGTAACAATCAGTTCATCAATTGACAAATCTAACAAGTTAAATAAATATACAAATACTTCTTTGTCACCGCCCATGATCATAATAAAATTATCAGTGCTGCTCTAGTTTTAAATAGCAAATCATATTTTTATTCTATGAATGCAAGTTGCTAAGTATTCAGGATCTTTATCACCTACTATTGCATATTTCGGTGCAATACATTTTTTGACAACAAATAGAACTTATAAGATTGTTATATATTTCGCGTTTCTTTCTGAGTCACACACAATATAAATGCGATAACAATATAATGATGCCTACCAGCATGCTTTAGCCAATCCTATTGATATGTCAATTACATGAAAACAATGTCAATAACCACCAGACTTCAGGCCACATGGGAAAGGCTGTCATTTTTATCACGACACATTCCACTATGAAAAATTGAAGAGAACTTAAATTTTCAATTATTTTAAAAATGATCCATTGAAAATTTTGAATAGAGCTTGAAGTTTGAACTGATAATCAATTAATCATAACAACAGGTTCATAGATCTATACATATTTTTTTTAATTGCGACTTTATGGTTCACAATTCAAGTAAATTTTGATCATTCACAATACATTTGTTGTTTTACAATTAATTACAATGATATAATGATTAATAATTAATATGAGCTTATAATAAATAACATATATAAAAATATGTAATAATTAATTAATGTATAATATAATGAGAATAATATGAAAAAGTTAAATACGCCTTAGCTTATGTATTCCTACACATTGATTGTAAAAAATTCTTCATTATGATTTTTCGGCATGCCTATGTTTGCTAACTTTCCATGCAGTAAATTCATTGCCTGGAGGCTGGTTTTATAACGCTAACGGAGGCCTATCATACAAAAAGATGTGATATTTGACTAATCGACCTTTAACTCATCAAGGAAAGGCAAATGATCAATATTGATTATTAGTCCGGGTGCTACTGACACTTTCTTCCTAAATTCGCGCACAAAGGACTTAATAGCATCGATTTGCAAATCTTGAAACGCTGAATACAAAGATCAAATTCTTGAGTGTCACAGCCAGTCGCTTTTGATTAAAGGCAAGGTTAAAGGATTCCCATTGGAATCCAATTCTAAAATTCAAGAAATATATGGTTTGTGAAATACCTGGCAATTTTCGTACATTTTCTTTTGCAGAAAAGAAACTATTTATCAGAATGCCATGAAATTTAAAACATGATTGAGTTCAGAACATCAACTTCGATATAAAAGTTGAAGTGAGTCACATGATTCAGCATTTTATGTCTGAGATACTCTATAAAATGAGTAAATTTCATGCCTTGATTTAATTTTGGTAATTTTACTGATTTTGTAGAGTATCTCAGACATAAAATGCTGAATCATGTGACTCACTTCAACTTTTATATCGAAGTTGATGTTCTGAACTCAATCATGTTTTAAATTTCATGGCATTCTGATAAATAGTTTCTTTTCTGCAAAAGAAAATGTACGAAAATTGACAGGTATTGCACAAACCATATATTTCTTGAATTTTAGAATTGGATTCCAATGGGAATCCTTTAACCTTGCCTTTAATCAAAAGCGACTGGCTGTGACACTCAAGAATTTGATTTTTGTATTCAGCGTTTCAAGATCTACAACTTTGTTATTATTGTTCCATTCTTCCAAAAATATATGCATGCAAATCTCTATGAAATTCTGTTCAATGCCTTATGTCACAGAAGATAATTTCATGTGCATTCTTTTAAAACTGCATTATTATGTTTCTCTGTGATCTTGCTATCAATCATTCATTCGCAACAGATTGAGCCACAGCGCTTCAGAGAATTTCGCTTCATTCTATCATTTTATTTACCAAATTGCAATTTTAAAGACAATGCCATCAGTGGTTTAGATATAAAAGCACACATGCTAAAATGAATCAGTTATCAAAAAGAAATTTTGTCCAATAGAAAGCTAAGATTACAAACGCAAAAACAATTATACAGACGCAATCTACTATTTAACAATTGAGACCTGTCAGTAGCGGCAATGAGTACAGATTAATGACCACAGACCGAAGGAACAACACTCGCATCGCAGAATCTCTACTCATTGCCGCTACTGACAGGTCTTAATTGTTAAATAGTAACACAATGTCAGTATCATTGTTTTTACGTTTGTAACTTCTTAGCTTTCTATTGGACAAAATTTCTTTTTGAAAAATGATTGATTTTGACATGTGGGCTTTTATACTAAAACCACTGATGAAGAAGACATTGTCATTGAAATTGAAATTTGATAAATAAAATGATAGAATGAAGCGAAGTGCTCATAACCTTTCATTATTTGTTAATAAACATTTTTAGAAAACTGAGTGAGTGATGCTATCCACTTGAATAATAATAAATGAAAACTATCCGCGTTTATTGGCCACGCTTGCTCTATTCAAGCATCAAGGAATGACAAATACAAATTGCATCTTTCACAGAAAGACGCATGCCTCAATAGAGAGAGCAAAACGTGGTCAAGGTACTTAAATAGCTTTCATTATTACGCTTAAGTTGACAGACCATCGTTAGATACGTAACTGGGAAATGATTCATTACATTTAAATTCTACTTTTCTATGCGAGTGCGTATTGTTTGTCGCAATGAAATTGATTTCATAAATTTTTTTGAACGCAGCTGTTTTTAAAAAATTATATAATTTATTGATAGTATTTATTGTCTATGTCTCAGCCGCACATTGTCATCTTTTGCATAGCAATTTGATATATCGTTTATTTAATTTCATTGTTGCTAATCTGAAATGCAATATTAAAACCGAATAATTTATTTATTATTATTATTGCTAGTTTCTCTTTCATCAAAGCAGAAGCCCCAACAATTCGCACAGCTAGGATATACTACTCCATGCGGCACACAGCTGCACGATTCGTATACGATTCAAACTTTTTGCGAGTCAGAATGTGTGTCACACACCAAAAGCAGTATCACACATTGGTCCGCGTGAATTGAACATGAGCAAATAAGAGGGGGAGAACAAATACAGGTGAGCAAGTATGTGATGCGAGTGGCAAGGCCAAACACACGGGAAATCTTGGCAAACAGACACAAAATACAGATTGCGCTCGCTCCGCAAAGGAGGTCATAGACAGCAACAGACATTGCGTAATACTAATTGACTATACACTCAGACAACGAAAACAAGGAAGAAATATAGGTAGACAACTAAATGAAGGAGGATAAAAAAAGACAAATGTTAAACATGTACATGAGAAATAAACTATGCAAACACCAAACACAATAATACGGAAAATTAGATATTGTAGTTTCGAATGCTCCAAACAAGAATCATAAAATGATATAATTACTCAGTTTTAAGATAATGTCATCGTCAATGACAGCTAGGAATAGAAATTTTCTAGAGATAGTCTTTACATCCAACCTAAAGAAGCACAGCTTCCCATTTGCACCATTCGAGAACGGAGTACATTCAAAAGATCACAAAATCATATATCCAAGGGAAGCTATGTAATTATTAAATATCTCTATTAAATTATCCAAATTTTCGTCGATAAACTGACAACCTGCTGAAAGGAGCACTGTCGAACATCTCGCGATTTTATCAAATACGCAGACATTCAGGGCAATGATTTCATTGAATGTTGATCAAGTACGGAGTTTCATGATTTTACTGTACATGCACTATATATTTCACATGTAAATATTTTCTATTTTTAAATTGCACTGTTCCGTCCAACACTTTGGTTTCGTCATATCGAATAAAATACGAAGTTCACAAAGATTCAGACAGAATCCATGCATGAGAATTTAAATATGGAAGTTTTGTTTTTTGAATATCCATTAACCGCATCGCACTCTATTAACTTGCATATTACCCAATCGCACCAATACAATCATCAATATAATTTCTTGAAATTTGAAATCAATAACTTCTCATTATTTGTCTTTTCATTAAAATTAGGCTATTATGTTTTAATATTTAACGAATAGGACTATTTGAAAGTTGTCTAGATGTAAGCAGACTCATTGACAGCTGGCGCACGATAGATGAATAGATATTTCATTCCAAAACTATTTGGTAAGCTTCAGCATCTATATAATAATGCCGAGCAGAGATTGAGTCATATGCAGTTAGTTTTGACAAGATGACGGACCCAGGTGCAAGCGATCTTTCTTTTTTTGCAAAATGATGTCATGATGGCATGTAAATGCCATCTTGCATAATAAAGAGAAAGATCACTTACACCTGGGTAATTCTGCTTATTCAAAACTATATATAAAAATAATTTCGTCAAATATAACTTATGCAGTTGATCATTTATTTTCAGCAACCCCTACATGTGCAGAAAAGAAATTAGACATCTCACCTGCAAGTTCAGGCCATTGACGATATCAATCATTGGAACACATTTTGAGATCATATGCATCAGGGTCCCGACTACGTGAGAATGCCGATCATGAGATGATTTTCAAAATTCTGTTTCTGTCAGCGAACAATGTCGGAGATAAAGTCGCTAAATATGAAGAGTGAATCAAATCACAAAATGTTTTGTAAGATGACAAAGGCAGAAGTTTAATCACGGCAACTGCCTATATCTGCAACTTGAAAAGATCCATAAATGACTTCTGCGAATTGATTGTGAAGGTCGAACAGCGGTAACAGATTTGAATTTCCTCTGAATGTCCAAAGAAGCAAATGGTGATCAAGGCATCGTTTTCAAAAGTTGGGTAGTACTTTTGATCGTAGGAAGTAAACTGTTTCACAGGACACGAATCTAAGACCGATGCGCTGCGCAAGTAGAATATGAATGACTCCATGACCTCTGCATCCTTTCTCGCTGTCATGTGATGATTGAGACACGCCGATTGAAGGTCGCTAAATATCAGTAGCCCAGGCGGGAACACGGAAATATTTTGTGCGCGCGATTCTCCTTTACTCGCGGAGCACAAGTAACATGAAATGATGTCCGCGAGCGATATCTTTTCTCCCTGTCATTGTCATGTGAATGAGGCGCGTCGATTGAAGGTCGCTAAATAGCCTGGGTGGGCGTATGGAAATAATTTGCGCGCGCAGTTCTCCTTCAGTAATGAAATGTGAGGTTTGCGTCGGAAGACATAGGCCTACATAAAAAGGATCAACTGGAGTGCGTTCTTCTGATATTGAACTATTGCAATTGAAATAAATGCAAAAAAGTGCAGACGCAAAATTTTGATTTCATAATAGTATATCATATCATGCGAAATAATTATGATTTCATGAATCAAATTTTTAGGAAATTTATGGGGAGAAATTTTTGATGCATTTTTACGCAGGATATGCATAAAGATCAATTTGTTTTCGAAGATGAACATAAGTAGAGTTTACAAAACTATTTAGGAAATAGACAGCAAGAAGTGAGTGAGGGAGAGAGAAAGAGAGAAGATGAACGACAGAAGAGATATGACGAAGAGAGGGAGAGAACAAGAAGATAAAGAAGAGAAGTGAGCTGAGGAGAGACAAGAAATGGAAGAGGAAGATAAGTGAGTAGAAAGAGAAGAAAAAGGAGATGGCTGATGTGAGAGCAAGGATGGAAAGGAATTAAGAAAAGCGAGGAGGGAAAGAAGAGAGAGTAAGGGAGAGAACGAGGTAGAAAAGAAATCAAAATGAAAGTTTAAAATTTGTCTTTACATAGTCATTCATGACAATTCTCTGCATAGAAATAGTCCTTTATATAATCCTTACTCATCCTAGTACTTATTGTTCCTATACTTGCCTTCTGATCTAAATGGACAACTTTTGACTTGATGGAAGGCCTACTTGATTTCAATAGTACGACCACAATTTTTAAAATAATGCAAAAAAATTTAATTCACCGCAATGTCAGGATTAGCCTCCATTTTCCATTATAAAGTGTAATGCTACATCACATGATCCGAAGGCGGAGCAGCGAATGAAATTCGAACTTTTGAAATTCGAAAGCGATTATGACGAATTATTAGGAAACATCGGTAACACAAAATCAATATGATCAATATCAATAGTAATGAGTATTATCCATAAATGCAGGTCTACAAATTATTCTTAAGTATGAATTAAAAAGATCCTAATAACGCAATAAAAATTAGGCCTAATTAGGGCTTACTGATATCGATAGCACTTAATAATGAAGTAGGCCCAACTGGTACCCGAAGAGACCAAAATGATGCATTTGTTAAAAATAGTACCGGAACTCCGGTAGGCTTAGGTGATATGCAAATAATTTATACTGAAAGTTTAATCAATGCATCACATAATCGTAATTGAAAATTATTCCAATTGTGGTGAAAGAATGCATTACTTCTCCACCTTATTTGCATATATACAATGGAAACAATTCATAAACAGGTAAAAATATGTAATACCAAACCAACAACAACACAGAAGTAAGCAGAACTACTAATTGTGTTGCCAAACTCTGAGGGAAGTGGGACCAATTTCGGTTGCCAACTTATGCGCCAGCTTGGCATGCCAACTTTTGCCAACATAATAAAAATCTATACACTGATAAAAGATCAATCACAAACTGTCTAGATTCAACTGTGAGCATCATTTACTTTGTTTTATCATGATTTCTTTACTCAAAAGTACTAGATTTCGAAATTAAAAAATTATGCCGACTCATGCCAACCGGCGGAAGTCAGACCGACTTCCGGCCGACTTTGGCTTTCACACTGGGAACCGACCAAGTTGGTCGAAAACACCAAAATTGCTCAGAAAGGTCTGAAATGGACTTTGGTGAGGTTTTCAGTCGAAAAAAATTTTAAGTGCAATGGAGATTTTTATAAAGTAACCTGTGGCAGATGGCTAAAGTACTATGACCTGGCGAGAGAAAGCATCACGTCGAGAAAAGAGACCACAACGACCTTTCGAGAGTCGGATTAATGAAGCCTCAGTCCCATGCAACACAATCCCTCTATGGCAGTACCCGCCGCCTCGAAAAGACGCCCACCAACAGGAAGTATCACACTGAAAATGTCCGTGCCATGCACTTCGGTTTGATTGTAGGAGGCCTGATAGCAGACCCACCGACACTCACCTTGTGAAAGATAAATGTGAGTGCCCGCACTTCCACTCATAAGACTTCCTCGTACACACATATCCATGCCTTCATTGACTTCAGCAGGGTCGAAAACCTCGGAAAACCTTCAAAGATAGTGAGTTTAAATTTTTCAGCATTTTATCACTACTTATTTACCGTTTATAAGTATTTTATCACTTAGGGCAGGTCAAGACCTATCGAACCTTTTTTGAATCAAGTCAAACGGTTCACTAGAACCAAAGTTATAGTCGTCTAAAGATTTCGGCCTACTATCATCAAGTGATCAGTCATGCTATACTGGCTAACCTATAAGTCTGGCAAGATTGGCGATATCACCAATCAAAAAATTTGAGCTTTTTCATGAAATCCGACCAAGTGTCGGAGCTCAGGAGAGTTCACCTACCTCTGTGAAGTCAACGGATGAACTGATGTGTCTGTCGGTGATCTGCGCTTTTATAGGTTTTCAGATCAGCTGATCGGTAGGCATCAAACTTTGAAGCCTCCTAGCTCCGGTTCTATTGCTCCGATTGACTTCAAATTTTGATAGGGTGGTCTTCTCACACTCAGATTTCATGGAAGCCATCGCTCAACTTTCTCCAATCACCAGAAGTCGAGTTAAAACACCCGCCCATTTCTTGAAAATAACCAAAATCTTTGAAAATGCGCAAACATTCAATTTTAAACAAGCTCTCATTTGGAAACGGAGCCTGCCATAGGTCTCAAAACAAAGGAGCCTAGAAAACAAAGTGCAGTCTTACCCCTAAAAGAAACCCGACGTCTTCACTCACTTCCATTCCTGAGTGAGAAATCGTCAAAGTTGGCTAAAAAAGCGACATTTCACATTTGGACTTGAAAAAATCCTAAGTATTTTCGACCACCGTAGTGAAAAAATTTTCAAAAAATTTTTTCGACTGAAAACCTCACCAAAGTCCATTTCAGACCTTTCTGAGCAATTTTGGTGTTTTCGACCAACTTGGTCGGTTGAGTCGTCGGGGGGGGGACGATTTTTCACCGAAACTTCCCGACCCAACTCTTGACGACAAACACGATGGGATGGGTCTCGGAGTTCAATTCTAACATTTTGAATTTTTTTTCACGAAAAAATCCTAGGTGTCGAGGCCCAAGGTGACGAAAATTTTAGAAGACTTTTTTGTGCGAATTTCAACCTGAAACTTTGATAGAAGTTTGTTTCACATGATTCTGAACAACTTTGGTCTTTTCAACTAACTTGGTCGGTTGAGTCGTTGGGGGGGGGGCGATTTTTCATGAAAATGTCAAACACCCCATTTTCGATGAGGAACACGATGGGATGACCAACTTGGTCGGTTGAGTCGTCGTCGTCGGGGGGGGGGGAGGGAACAGTTTTTTCCTCTTGGACCCATTCCTCCCAGCACATCCTTGGCGACTTCCTTCCAGAGGGGGGCTGAGTCAGCATGATGACTCATCGTTGCACATTTTGTGCTTCCTTTTGGGATGGGATTACTACTAGTGAGGTAGTGAACATTACTGCAAAATGGTCTTTCTGACCTTCAAATTCATCTAATCCCACGATTTTAAACAAAAACATATTTCAGACAATGTCTTTGAAGCAATGTATTACTAAATCGAAGAAGCAGAGTTTTTGGTAGGACTTGAATCCATGACACAGTTATCCATATCACGATGTTCTAACTCCCTAAATTTGGCATTCAAAGTCTTAGTCCAGAATGAAGTCAATATTTACCTTCTCGGTGATTTTGGATCCAAGCAGAAGTTCTTGGCATATTTCGGTAAACAGCAATCTCCGTTATCAAAATTATAGAAATGATTGTTGCATTCTTGATTACATATTCCGTTTCCGGTTGAATCCCACTGACAGGAACGTTGAGGAACTTGTTGCTGACACGAAGCATCATTATCACAATGTCTCTTTGTTGCACGCCTCCATTCGTTTGGAGCTAAGATCGATACAGGACGTGCATGCAACTCATCGTTTGGTACCTTGATAACTGAAAATTTGAAAGAAATATTTGAATTCTGATAGGCCATTTGTAAATGATTTTGAAGTCGATTAATTAGAGTTTTGTTGAACATTGGTTCGTATCCTTTCCGATTGCAAATATTGATTAGCTTAATTTTAATAATTTTATTTTTTTGTTCTTGATTTCCGTACGCTTGAATGACGCGTGGATCATCACAGACAGTGACACCACATTCAGACGCTTTCAATCGGTCGTAGGACTGATGGATGTGAAGGAGTTTGTGACTCAATTCCACCACTTTCTCATTATTTTCTCTCATCACTCCGTTCCGTCGACCATGAATTTCAGAGTGTGATAATCTTCGATTCCAGATACTGACGAATTCGATAGAACCACGTAAGTTAGGGGCAAGTATCAGAGACTTCATCAATCGAAATAACGACAAATACAGAGGTCCACGATTGTGATGAATTTGAGCATATCGACTGCCATCCACGTAAAACTGACAGATATTCTCATGAAAGACGATTGTAAGGACAATTCTCTGAAGAGGCTGATATGGCGGTCCATAGATTGTTGTGTTCACTTTATTCCAATCACTCCTGAACGTAAAATGAAATACATGACTGTTTCCTTTTCTTTTAAGACCCAGAATCCAATTTGGCGTTTGAAAGAAGTCATCGATAAGACCTGTAAGGAAAGATAGAATCTGGCAGGACGACTGGGCACGAATGTCACAATGCGTAATCAGAATACAGATCTCTTTAAGACAAATGATTGATTGACAAACAGGCTGATAAAAAATGACTCCCAGATGCTCTGCGCTTCTCGAAACGTGCTCCTACAGGGACTTTTTAAGGAAACACAACAATTGCACAATATTTGATATTTTGACTTTGGCTTTTCTATACTTCCAATTTTGCTTTGAATGTCTCTTTTTTACATCATAACCGAACTTGGGATCGTCCTTTTTCTATTCTATCATTTTAAGAATTATTAAAATTATATTATTATATTGGTTAAAATATATAACAAGTAGCAGTTATAGCATAGACAAATGTTGTGTATGGAAATATATTTTCATAGTTTCAAAACATGAGTATTCTACGTAGATCACGATCATTAGCAAGTGATCCATGATGAAAACGAATGCTGTGAAACTATGAAAATCTCCATGCATCACATTTGTCTGCATTTGTCTATGGTACAACTATTTTGTAGCACAGTTGATGAATCAGAGCCTAGCTCTATGATTTTGACTTTCATATTCAAAAGTCAGTTACTTTCACAGTTCTCGATTCACCTGTAGGAGCAGTTAATCCAAAATACAATTCTGCTGTGTTCAATTTAATAATTATGACATTGACATGTGAATGACAAAATTAACAAAGCCAAAGCACGATAAAACGCTTGGCCTAATTGATGACTTAACCACACACCAGGGAGATTGTCAAAGAGGTCGAGGAAAGTTGTTGGGTGATGCGCCAGCCCAATTCAAATTTCGTTTTCGAACAGTGCGATGAATAACAAAGGTTTAGGACAGGAGAGATTTTAATGAAGAAGACATCATTTTCGAATTTACAGGATGAAGCAATCAATGACCTGCAAATAGTATAATGGTAAACTAATGGAGCCATATTGAGCAATAAAAATGCCACAAAATTGTTTAATTGTATTCTAATATTGACTCTTGCAAAATTTGCTTTTGGAAGGCATATCCTTTGTGGTTGACTTAATGGACATTCCCAACAATTCAAAGGAATGGAACATGTTTCTCAAACGAACAGTAAGTAATAAACCATCAAAGACAACCAAAACAGTAAAACAAATTAGCAAGTTATGTTGAATTAAGTGGACAATTTGATGCTTAAATCCGAGAAGCCAGATGCTTCTGATAGTAGACCGACAAAGAATGAAAAGGAAGTGGTTAGTAAACAAATGAAAATCAAAATAGAGCATAAAAATACATTCTCATGATATCATCATATCAACGCTATGTGCACTGTAGTAATGTGTCCTAATATAAGTAACGTTAACTGTTCTAGTATAATAATAATAATAACTGTATATTTATAGAGCGCCATTACTTGGTGAGCTCATGGCGCAACAAAATTATACAACATTACATGTACACAAAATAACATAAACACATCAGCGATTGGAAGAAATAAAGTGTGTCTTCAAAGACTTTTTAAATGAGTGTAGGGATGCTGAGTTCCTCACGTCTCTGGGTAAGGAATTCCACAATACGGGTGCAGCATAGGAAAATGATCTTCTTCCGAATCGAGTCCGATAATTGCGAGACTCCAGAATTCGGTCATCATCAGATGAACGCAACGATCGCCTAGGAACATATACGGATACGAGATCTGACAAATAGGACGGACAGGAGCCCTGAAGAATCTTGTACACAGTGACACAAATTTTAAAACATATCCGTTGTCTGATACGAAGCCAGTGTAAATCAGAAAGATGACACGATATATGATCATATTTCGGAATACGCATAATTAACCTCGCCGCATTGTTTTGAATACGCTGTAGCTTATCCAGAAGATACGTTGCACAGTTGTATAGAATTGAATTACAGTAATCAGTTCGAGAAAGAATAGTACTGCACACCACAGTTTTACACGCATCCGTTGATAAATAGCGTCGGATATGGCGCAAGCGGCGCAACTCACAATTTAAAACACGAATCAAGTTGATAACGTGACACGATGAATCGAGGTTTCGATCGAATGATATACCAAGATTCCTCACTTTCTGAGAAAAATCAAAATGCGGTAGTGGCTCAGTTGGCATTCTTATGCTTGGAGGATATAACATAATCACTTCAGTCTTCCGTCTATTCAAAATCAGTTGATTACTTGCCAACCAATCCTCCACTTGATGAAGACAATTATTCGCAGACAGCAAGAGCTCATGTACTCGCTCAGAAGTCGTGCTTTGATAGAATTGGCAGTCATCCGCATACATATGGTATTTGAAAGAGTGGCAGCCGAACACTTTCGAGATTGGTGAGAGATAAAGCGAGAATAAAATAGGTCCTAGGACGGAGCCTTGCGGTACACCACATGAAAGAAATATTTTTTGGATGTACTGTGAGACACCATAACAGACTGAGTCCTTTGAGATAAGTATGATACGAACCATTCATGAGCTGTTCCTATCACGCCATACGTATATTTCAGACGGGATTTCAAAATATCATGATCAACCGTATCAAATGTAGAAGTCAAATCAACAAGCACAAGGACAGACACTTGACCATTGTCAAAAGATAATAGCAAGTCATTCATGATTTTCAATAGCGCCGTCTCCGTGCTATGATTCGACCGGTAAGCCGATTGATAAGATTCAAATAAGTTATTCGCAGTCAGATGTTGCATCAACTGTTGAGAAGCTACTTTCTCTATCACTTTTGAAAGAAAAGGTAATTGTGACACCGGACGATAATTTTCAAAAGAATTCCTATCCAATGTGGCCTTTTTCAATAGGGGCTTGATAACAGCATGCTTTAAAGCAACAGGAAAGACACCAGTTTTCAATGAATAATTGACAATTTCAGTAATCACAGGTAGCACATCATCAATGTGATCTTTCAGTAGAGCTACAGGGATGGGATCCAAAACTGATGATGTCATCGACAATTTAGCTATGACTTCACGTATGTCAGACTGTGACATTACTTTGAAAGACGACAATGGAACCCCGGAGAAACGCAAATCAAAAACATGACTATCATCAGTATCACTATTAGTGGCACCAGTGATTTGTCTCTTTACGTACAAAATCTTATCAACGAAATAATTCAGAAATAAATCAGGCAAATCCGTAGAACAGTAAATTGTTGGAACTTGATTCCGCTTCTTGTTTGAGGTTAGATCATTCACAACTTTAAACAGCTCTTTACTGGTTTTAACCTCATTGATCAATTTGTTATAGTAATTTGACTTTGCTCGGGTAACAAGTCTGATTACCAGAAGCTTAGCATTTTTATACGCGAGCGTGTCTACAGTTAGTCCGGACTTGCGCCATTTGCGCTCAGCACGACGACGCGTACGCTTAAGGGAAAGAAGTTCGGTGCTAATTGACCGAAACCAAGGCGAAGATCTTCGTTTACACTGACGTTGTTCTTCAGGAGCAATGTTTTTCTCAATGTGTTATTGTAGTTTGTAACATCAGAAGGGTCCAAGCTTTTTAATCCATCAGATAAATCATGACCAAACGCAGAATGATCAATACGCCTTAATTGCGACAAGCAGCGGTAGAAGTAGTATGTAATGTTTCTATGCAAAAGTTAGTAAGAACAACACGGTGATCAGATTCCAAGGTATCAGAAGTTTCCACAGTGAATATCAACTCATCTGACTCACGTAAAATAACCAAATCCAGAATGTGACCCTTTATATGCGTTGGATGCATTACAACTTGCTTCAAATCAAACATCTGCAGGAATTTTAAGAATTTCATTACGCTGGTATCCTTGTAATTATCAATATGAAAATTAAAGTCACCAACAATACAAACATAATCTTGAATCAAATTGACATAGTCGAGAAATACTGAAAATTCGTCAAAAAATGTTGAAACTTTTAGCTGGTTCTTAGAGCTTGGAGGAGGACGATAAATACAAAAGAATGTTAGAGAAAGCTTATTTACCATTATTGATAATTGCATCAATTCAAAAGTTGTGTGCACAAACGGAAACGACGCAATGAAACTCACATGACGAAGACTCCGTTTATATATAATGCCAATACCACCACCTCTTGATGTCGTACGAGGAAATGAACTCATTAGATGGGTTGAAGAGGACAATGCTCCACAAAAATGTTCATCTCCTACAGAACGAAGCCAAGTCTCAGTCAGGAACATAATATCTATATCATTGTCATCGATGAACAGGGAAATTTCGGAGCATTTTTCAAAAGAACACACGGAGCGAGCGTTGAATAATCCAATCTTAAAAGTATCGGAACATTGATCTTGAACTTTGCGACTGCATTATGCCAAATCTATTAATGAAGTTGAAAGGGAATGAGACGTTTCAATGTAATAGCGATTAACATACGAAACATACTTCTGAGCTAATGAATACACGCCAACTGTGCCAATTTGTCAAAACAGTTGTTTAGAAATATCAATACTTTACCATCTTTGACCAACAATCTTCCTGATTTGATGAAAATTTTTCTTCCATCTGAATTCGAGGCTCTCAACTCCTTGCAAACGTCTCTTAATCGTTTCTCCTCTTTCCGCTGTAGAACTGATAAATCTTTGACAAAGAAAATTTTTTGTGAAGAAAGTGATGCATCTGCACGGGTACGCTTTTGGTTAAATAAAACGCAATTCTTTGCTTCGCGGTTAGCAAAAATTATCTTCAATGGTCTTACTTTGTTTTCATCGTGACGACCAATTCGAGACGTAGAGACTATGTCAGCCTTGTTAAAATCTGAATCAATTTTATTGCAAATATATTGAAGCTTTGTAATGTCCTCACTCAACAAAACAGAATCATCCGTTAATAAACCAGACTCTGGAATTCCATGTGCCATCAAATTATTGGCTCTGATGCTATTCTCTTGCTTTTCTATATACAATTGTTGAGAGGTGATTACATCTTTCATATGTTTGATATTGATGTCAATTTTCGCTTGATTGAGTCGTAGACCATCAAAGTTCGATTCTATCTGATCAATTCTTGACGTCAAGGCATCAATTTTGGCGCTAATTCGTGATTCAAATTCGGAAAACAGTAATCTGATTTCATCCATTAAAGATGCGTTTTGAGACCCAGATCGAGAACTTCGCCTTTCAGACATTTGCTATTGTGCTAGAAGAGGAGGTGGAGTAAGGTCACAATTTATCGCAGCAATATTTTCCCTGCAGAATTTTTCCCTGAGAAGGGAAAGTTTTGGGCAATACTAACGCGGGAAACTGATTGCAGTGATGAATTTGAGAGCACGGAAGACGTTGTAGCAGCAGCACTTAATTCAGATTGCGGATGGAGGCGAGATGGGAGAAGTGATGATGTCGACCGATATCAGCGCGAACAATGGGAGAATAAATCCCAGATGCAATATCAGAACAAAGAGATCACTTCGCCGAAGTAATATTCAAAGTTGAATAATGCCGAAAATTCGAAGCGAGTCGAAGAGAATTCAATAACAATTTGCACGATGCCAACGATCAGGAGACGGTGAAACAAATGATACAAAAATCTTCTGTGTACGGCAACTGTTACCCGGGTAATTTGAGAAAAACGCTGTACCATCGGAGCAAGCCTCAAGACACAACCGTCAGACACAACCGCTGAGTTGAAGTGTGGTTTTCATGTGTATAGTCCAGCACCTTCTTTCTAGCAAATGAATCGAACCAACAGCGATGTTGCTATAGAGCATGCTCTAGCATGAATTGTGATAATAACTGAACTATTCTTACAAATGAGTATTTCAGCTACCTTCACTGTTTCCAATTATTTTCGCACTTTCATAGTAAGGCTATGAAATTACAGAAATTTTTTCTTTCATTTCCTATGAAAGAATAAATAATAACTATGGTACAAGATAATATCATTATTTGGTTAAATTAAAACACGAAATGGTTAAGAAATACGAAAAATCCTGGAAAAGTAAGAGTACAAATTAAACAAATGCCTAATGTGGAAAGTCCTAAAATTAAGCAGACTATCTAAAGTCCAGTGTGTGTAAATATAATTAACACTTAGAACATAGAGATTCATACTGTGATATAGCCTAGATTAGAATGCATAATACATGTACATATTGTATATAAAGGCTGAGCGAACAAAAAGAAGAGGAAAATATATTGAACAAACAATTTATTTTTATTTTCATGAAGCAAAGACGAGTGTGCAGCATGAAGTATAAAGAAATGTCAACTAAAGTTACAAATGGAGATATCCACAATCCTGAAGAAACTTAAATTTTGTAGCTGTGCAGTGAGTTGGGTGATCTTATATTGGGAAATCTAGCAGAATTCAAGCAAAATTGTGATTTAAGGCTGCAAGGTGGCAGTTTCTAAAAGCATGAGGGATATCGTGCAGGAAAGAAAGATGGTAAAAAAGGTGACAGTAAATAATTTTGGAATCAGTAAGCGAAGTTTGTTTCGAGTCTTCTAATTATTTCTTAGCAAAGTGCGATCCAATCCCACGGTTGAATTCTAATTCCACCTTGAATGTCAATAAGTCCGAATAACTCATTTACAATTTTTCTGGCTTTTGCATCACATCTTCAGAATTAAAAGTATCATTATTGAACACTCCATCGTGAGTGTCAATGACACCAAAGTCCACTGATAACATGACAGTGCATACTGCTAATCCAGGACAATGTACAACATTTGGCGTTCATCGCCTTTCGAATTATGTCACAAAACCATCGCACCATACTTTCATAGTTTGAGAGAAGAATATCGGAATTTCTTTTCGAATTATTTCAACGGTCCTGGAATACATGATACATCAATACGAAATAGATTTGTACTCACCCACTATGGTCACCTCATCTCTCTGTCCACCCTCTAGCCGAACAGCTGTTTCGATAGTGAAGACCGATGGTAATAGTTTTGAACCATTAGAGACACGGTCGCCGATGCCGCCGTGAAAAGTAAGTCCAACTGCTGCATTAGCGGAAAGAAACACAAGTATTTGGAGGGCAATAATTCGTCGGATAACCATAACAAATTTTAACGATGTCTCTCATTCACGATTCTGATAAACAGTTTATGTAATGCCACTTAATGCCTTCATTGTGACGCGAGCGTACTCCATTCATGATTTCAGCATCACGTGACCGTTGAGTCACATTGTCCAATTGGTTTACTGAGCCTCCCGTTCTTGTTCAACAAGTATTTTAATGAAATGATTCCAAAAACAGTGGTGGAGGAAGGTGGGGCTTTAGGGGCTCAGGCCACCCCCCCCCCACTTTTAAAATGATGGGGACTAATACTTAATTAGCCCCTCCAGTTATTCAATGCCGATAAAAGTTAATTAAAAACTGACCATGATGCACAACAGAGGTTGAGGTGAAGAAAAGAATTTTGCGAAAGTGGCGATCGAGATTATATTTGGAATGTCCTCATTTAGAATAGCCTATTGCTCTTTGTGAAATATCTCAGGCTGGCTGTTATATCAGCTGACGAGTTCAGTCAGAGATATCAACGGCAACACACTTCTTGCGGAGCATAAAATGTTTCATAGTACGAAGGAAACGTACAATGAAGTGAAGAACGAGCATTTGTAAAAAAGTCACTATCATGCAAATCGCTGTTGAAATCTTAAAAACAGTAGCCTGCCTGGGGCCAGGCGGATATCTTATTTCCGGAAATCAAGAAGGTGGTAACAATGCATTTGACCTTCCTTCTCTTTGTTGAGGCATATCAAAACATTCACGAGATCAAGTATGACTCAAAAGAGGTTGAATAATTGCTTTCTTTTGAAGCATTACCATGACACTACAGATAATATCTCAACAGAAAAAATTGCGAGGCAATTCATTTCTGGCAAAAGCGAAGCTACCAGAGTTGCGTACTTTGGTAAACGTTGATGGAAATAAGCATCCGTATTTTGGAAATCGATATTATTTTTTTATCATTCCTTTACCGTATGAACATTTTCATAAATCAAAAGGAATTGCCATAGCTGTTAATGATGTAAAATAATAATAATAATAATAATAATAATAATGAATGTATATTTGCTGTAATGGAAATCGACAAATTACCAAATAAAAACAGAAATAATATAAGATAACAGTTCTTCAAGTAAGAGCAGCTAAGTAATAGCCAGAATAACATTCAAGGTAACAATCAACATGTAGCCCCTTATCTAGATTCCACTAAATTGAACAGCACACAGACACGGTAAAAGAACGATCGTGCAAGACGTTCAGTTCTATGAATTGGAAGAATAAATCTTGATGCAAAAACAGTCGGTAAAAGCTTATGCAGTATGCGGGACGGCAACATTATTTTCTTCAACATTTTCTTCATCACGTCTTTCTTGCAATAATGGAAGACAATGATTCATGCCGTTTTTGCCCCATAGAACACGATGGAAGCATCTTTGTATTTCAAGGCGATTGGAGTCAGTAACTGAGATACCGAAGAAGAGAGTTGCACAATACTCAATGACGGTTCTAATCAAAGCATTGTATACGGTTAGAAGTTCACTTTTTGATCACGGTTGCTTTCATATGCGAAAAGCATATAATCGACGCGATGAAATGGTCAGTAAGTTATCAACATGGTTGGACCATGAAAATTCAGAATTGAACGTGACCACAAGAATACGAATTGTGTCAACTGGTGTCACACCTGGCAGCGTCAAATTCCTTTGACTTTCCCATTATTAGTGATTTGCATTTGTTGGTATTCAATTCAAGTCCAGTTGAAAAAGACCACTCAATATGATGCTTGTGTTTATCTCTAATAATCTCTAGATTATTTTCACCCTTAAATAATGGGAAGCAGATATTTGTATCATCGGCATATTTACTGAGGAAGGCTCGATCGGGATATTTGCAAGTAAAGGATCCCATAGTAACAGAAGAAAGGTAGGGACCTAAGATGGACCCTTGAGGAATTCCTGATGTGACGGCAATCAGCATTTGCCTACCCCTGCCAAGCTCATGGAGCGGGTAGTTCTTCAAACAATGAAAGAAAGCCTGATCATGCATTATGATGATGAACAGCTCGGATTTCGTTCACAATCATCAACAACTTGCGCCCTTCTAAGACTACAGGACATAGTCTCAAGATTCCTGGATGACAGTCAATCAGTCTCTGTAATATATTGCAATGTGGCAATTTATCAAAGGCCTTTTTGTAGTCGTACGAAATAACAAACACACCATAGGTATCCGGTTCAACCAGGAATCTTGAGACTATGTCCTGTAGTCTTAGAAGGGCGCAAGTTGTTGATGATTGTGAACGAAATCCGAGCTGTTTATCATCATAATGCTTGATCAGGCTTTCTTTCATTGTTTGAAGAACTACCCGTTCCATGAGCTTGGCAGGGGTAGGAAAATGCTGATTGGTCTTAAATCCTGTAAAGTAGGATTTCGGACCTTCGGCACTGGTGTCACTGCACACGTTTTCCAAGTATCAGTGACTATTCACTGCATGAAGGAAAGGTTGAATAGATGGGCCATGGGTTTTGCGATAAGAAAAGCGGATTCTTTGTACAGGACATTAGGAATATCATAGGAAGATACACCAAATTTCATATTTCTTAGCAGTCGAAATAAAGACAGCTCATCAGTCCTTAGATCATAAGTAATGCTCTCACTCAACATAAGGAGTCACAGGATGCTCGGCTAGTCGTCGCCGAAAATTTGAATTTAAACTAGCGTTTATTTGTTCTACAGCTTCTTCAGGACCACTGAATTTGGCGGGGATGTTTCCAATAGGGCTTGTTTCACTTGACCCAACATTCGTTCGAATCGCTGACCACAAATTCTTCTTCAACATTTGCTTAGTCCATTGAATTTTAGCCCTTTCAATTTCACTTTTAACCTTAACTTTTAAGTGGCTGTAAGACGCAAAATATCCTCTTCAAAAAGCACCCCATCGGCTATTGATTGGGGATTCAACAATGCCAGTCATCCACGGTTGGTCCCTTGATGATAGCTTAAAATAGGAAACAGGAATATAGGAGTCAACACAATGATGAAGCATCCTCTGAAATTGCCTGCATTTGTGATCCAGCGGTATGCAATCACTATAGACATAACTCCAATCCAAAGAATCTATAGCTGACAAGAAGTTTTGACATTTTACTGACGTAGATCAGAGGTCTTTCGAACAACCCAAAATTCTTCCAAATGATCATTGAAATGAGGTCTAGCCAATAAAGACACATGATGCACTTTTGAAATGTCAATAGGAGCACACTGCTCAATTTTGTAATTATCTGACAATCTTTGCGAAAAAACATAATCCAGCTCTGCACTTCCATAAGTTGGTTTATTATTTAGATTGAGCAAGTTTAGATGCCGACAAATGGTTTGCACGTCAAAACGAAAACGTCAAATAGTACGCTCTGATTGAACTCTGTAGAACTAGATGACGACTAGATGGAAACGGAAATTGTATATGCTACGCAGATGTGAAACAAAAACTAGTAAAAAATTACAGTGACTAAATGCTAAGGCAGAGTGCGGATTATCCAGTTTCCAGTCTATCTCCGCGGATAACAGAATTTTATCCCAAGGAGACCGTATCTTATCAGTGGATATGCTTGATATGCAATCGATATCTGGTTCGTTGTTTTTTGACGGATATCCGCAGGGTTGCCGTGGGTATGGGGATTCTGTGGGGATACCCATGGGTATGGCGTGGGTATGGGTATTGAGGCCATTCCCATAGCTACCATTCTGGAAGTCTCCTTTACTGCAGAGCCGAATGGAGACTTACAAATATTAGGTCTATATAGCTCAGATAAAATTATTTGTGATATAAGTAAGCTTGCGTGATGAATGCGATTAATCATAATAACCTAGAACTTTAACTAATTGCGATATAGGAGACCTGTTGGGTCCAACCGACAAAGCAAGACACATGAAAATGTTGAATGATTTTTGTCGGATATATGAACAGGGTGAAAAAGATTTCTCACACCAAATCATTCAACAGTAAGCCATCTACTCGCATTGCAGTCATAGTTATAATGAAAGCTCAGATTTTCACTTGTCCACGGCTTATCACAACTTTCATTTTCATCTGATAGGCATTCTTTACTGTACACTCCAGTGTACCTCAATAAATGATTTATTGTGCTGCATTTCATCACCATACACAAATGGGTCAATATACCTCCAAATTCTTGTGCAATAATTCGGTGACATAAGTGGTCGAGAAAATCAGGATGATTTTCATCGAAGTTTCTATCTATAATAGTACTGTAGATTAGATTGATTCAAAGCTTTTTCTTTCACCACGTGTGGAGGTTCAAAGTTCAAAGCTTTCTACTGCGAAACAATTCTAGACTTGAAATGCATAAAGGCCAAACTCTGGAGATAGAATTATCAATGATTGCTACGTTAATTTAATTAACGAATATTAAACGGGAATATTCACACATATGAACATGGCATGATCCACTGAGCAATAAACTATGGGTATAACAAACATTGGTAGAGTGCAAACATGTAGTGAAGGTCTACATAAGAATTTTTGACAGGTGAGTTTTTTGTGACAGAGTGACCATTTTGAAGTACTGGCAGTGTATCAACATCTGATTTTATTTTAATTTATGTTCAACCGTGTCTTTGTATGCCGATGGACTTCCTATTATTTGAAAATATCACCACTATAAGCAACCAAACGAATGAAAAACTCACATTGGGAACCCCAAATGTCAAATTACAGAACAGCTCAAGATTATATTCTCACAAATGGAACATGTGAAATTCGTATATAATTTATCAAAACAGCCAAATACATGCGCTTAACATTATTTGCAGTAGAAATCGAGTCTTCACGAAAAGCAGCTGACTAAAAATATTGTGGGGACATTAAGGTCCTTCAGGACTTAAACTAACTGTTAAAATGTCAATAGATACTCGTATATTGATAAATATTCATGCTTGCTTTTGTGAAACATGTTGTACTTAATCACGATTGTCTGCGGCGAGTAATTTAAGTATAGCTCTTTTGAAATGAGTGTGTGTATATTTCATGAGAATGCTTCGCATAACATGTATACATGATGTAATATAAGACTAGGTTTGATTTTACTTGATGTAGACTGGTTGCTTAGTGTTATAACAGAACGGTAAATGGCGAATATAAGAAACATCGAAATTTCAAAATAGCGTACAATGCAATGCTCGAGTGTTGTGCAGAACTAAAGATATACTTTAATTAATATTTCATCTCAACATTTTAATAAGGCCATGTTTCCTTTAATCTACATGTACATGTATAGTTGTTGAATTTTTATACAAATGTGTTTCCTTTAAGAGAACAGTAATGCAAAAATTGTATCCTTAAAATAATCCTGTAGCAAAATGAAGTAGGATCGACATGGTCAATAACTAGGTTAAGTGAACCAAAAATCCAAAGTGAGTAAAAGAGGAAGTTTGAAAAGCACAAGCTGATCAATAATCGATCTGTTATAAAAGCAAAGAGGTGAAGACTATGTTGTCATACTATTAAAAGGAAACATTTCGAGATAGAATAGCGTTTACGGAAAACTACGTTATGGCAGCTTTATATAAAAAGGGTGCCATGTCTCATGAATCATTAAAGAATTAAGAGCGGAATGAGAAGAACCTATGTAAGCTGTACGTGTAAGCTGGCAGCAGACGACAAAAACTTACGAATCGGTAGAGATAGATAAAGAACACTTACAGTATCTGCTAATGCAACCAAAATGATTCAAGCAAATGTAAATTTGTGAGTCAAATACGTGTGAATTGACCGAGCATCAAGTTCAATTTTCGGCGCAATGATTTCTAGGTGGCAAGTCAAAATCAAGCCTCAATGATGATGGAAAATATATCACTACAATTTTAAAGAGCAATAGGCTTATACCGAAGACAGCAAAGAAAAGTCATAAACGTTACAACACGCAGTCGCTGACTTTCTTCAAGGACTCCCATTCCTCATTTCTGGAGTCAAATACGGCCTTCGGATCTTTGAATGCTGTGCAGAAGTTCCACTGAGATCGAGATGTTTGACATCAATCATTCTATACGAACAGCTTGGAGCAACATATTAATCAGGAGCCTATCCTGTGGGGACGTGGGGATTCCGTGAGGATACCCACAGGTTTTTCTGTGGGATGGGATGGGGTGGGGATTCAAATATCAATCCCCACGGCAACCCTGCTAATTACTTTTTTTAATTAGGCAAAACACACTGTTTCCTACATCAAGCAAGTGTCTCGCCTGACCAAGTGAATAAGTTCAGTAATAAATTACATGAGCTTAGGCAGCTTACGGTTAAATTTGATGAGAATAAGCAAGAACTAAAAGAGCTTTTCGAGTTGTGCAACGATTTAAGAAACGGACTGTATATATATATATATATATATATATATATATATATATATATATATATATATATATAGAAAGTTTGAATGCAAAAAACCAAACGAATGAAACTTTCAAGAAAACTTGATTTTTCAGCACGAGCGCTTTCACGTTTTGTGCATGCAATCTTCAGGTGCATAAAAGTGACATCAAAATCTTTTTAAAATTCATATCAGTACATACATAAAAAGCTCATAGAAATTCATGTTACTTGGCGTTCAGCTTGGGATGGAATAGGTCAATAAAATATCTTTCTTTAGCTTTTCTAAAAATATCTGTGGCATTATGCATCTTGTAAAAAGGGAAGATGGTAAAACGTCCATGACTGCATTCATCTAAATGTTCACTTAAACTAATTTTACGCTATTCTGGAATGTTAATTTGCTCCTTGTGGATTCTACAACGTTCTCTTATTGTGTTACCTGTTTCGCCAATATAAAACTCATTACAACTGGCACACGTAATTACATAAATGACGTTTTGAGTCGAACAATTCATGTTATTTTTGATTGATGCCGAACATGCAAGAAGTGAGAATCCTCAAAATCTTCATATTCAACACCCCCAAAATCATTTTTTAGGGGGAGGCAAGATGAATGCTGCGAGGAGAATACCTCAACAGAGAACAAAGAAACAAATGGAATACCTGATGTGAAGCCAAAAATTATTAATCTATCTGATCGACCATTGAATGATGCAGAAATCACAATATTATCCAAAGGTCTCAAATTTGTCCCTACTCCACGAGAAAATAATTGTGAACTTTCAACAGATATCAAAACTTACACCAGGCGTTTAAGACTATCTGAATTTTTTCATGAAAATGTGACAAACGACATTAACTTGATTCAAAATCAGTCTAATTTTAATCCTCCAAGAGGGAGAAACCACTTGTTGGATACATTATGTGATACATTGGAATCTGTTGATCTGAACAATGGAAAAAAGAAAATAAAATAAAAAGAAAATAAAAGGAAATATATGCATCAAAGAAAAAAATACATTACGCAGCCTATTGTCTGATGAAGGCATCATTATCAAAGAAGCCGACAAGGGAGGAGCCGTAGTTGTCATGGACAAAGAGTTTTATGAAATGCATATCAAAAATGTGCTAAGTGATTCAAACTTCTATTCACAAGTCAATGAAGATGCCGATAGAAAAGCAATGATAAAGATAAAAAAGTTAATCAAAGACTCAATATCATAAACTCTTACTACGAAAGAAAAGGACTACTTAACTAAATTCGAAAGTAAAGAAAGTAATTTCTACGGTCTACCTAAAATCCATAAATCCTCATCGATCAGAAACTCAATCAATGAACAAAACTCCGAGTATATACAAAACGTCAGCCCTCATGATTTGACTTTTCGACCAATTGCTGATGGTCCTAATTGTCCGACACAACGCTTGAGTAGATTATTGGATATATTGTTGAAACCCTTATGTCAATTCGTAGATAGCTTCGTGAAAGATGACTTAGACTTCCTAAAATTCTTACCAGACTCCACTGATGAAAATGCCAAGCTGGTTATCTTCGATGTAGTGAGCTTATACACCAATATTCCCCATGACTTAGGCATAGAATCAATTAAATATTGGACATCTCTACATTCGAACGTTATCAATGAACGTTTTCAACAAGAATTTATCATTGAAAGTTTAAAGTTGGTACTAACAAACAACAATTTCTCCTTTGGAAATGACTTTTATGCGCAAGTAAAATGTACAGCAATGGGTACAGTTGTTGCCCCAACCTATGCAACCCTTACCCTTGCTTACTTAGAAATTCAACTATATGACAAAATAAGAAACTTGTGGGGTGAAGAAGATTGTGAGTATATGAAGAAAAACTGGAAGAGGTATCTCGATGATTGCTCCATCATCTGGATTTTTGACAATGAAAAATTGAGAATCTTTAATCAAATACTTAATCAACTGAACTGCAATTTACAATTTACAATGGAAACGAACGAAGGACAAATCTCTTTTTTGGATATTTTGATAATGAAGAAAAATGACAAAGTTGTGACAGATGTTTTTTATAAAACTACAGACACTCAACAATATCTCCATTTCAACTCCAATCATCACAGGCATACCAGAAGAGCCATCCCATATAACCTTGCCAGAAGAATCTGCACTATTGTGAATGATGAATCTCGAAAAAAGTCCCGTCTTTCAGAATTGAAAACGTTTCTTCAAAAACAAGCATATCCTGACGAACTTATATCAGATGGTATTAAGCGAGCTAAAGAATTAAATAGAACTGAACTTCTAAACGCGAATTCGAACCCTTTATATCTACACGCAATCCTAGAAACACAAACATATATCCAATGATTAATTCTATTAATATAACTTTGAAAAGTGATCAACAAACTAAATGTATATTTGAAAGCAAAAAATTCATTAATAGCAAGCGACAACCATCGAATTTAAAACGCATATTGTGTAAATCGAAATTTTGTACAAATAGTGATTTCGTCGTAAAGAAATGTAACGATACAAGATGTGGAACATGTGATTATTTGAGAGAAGGCAACACATACAACTTCAATGATCAACAATTTCAAAATCAAAAATAACATGAATTGTTCGACTCAAAACGTCATTTATGTAATTACGTGTGCCAGTTGTAATGAGTTTTATATTGGCGAAACAGGTAACACAATAAGAGAACGTTGTAGAATCCACAAGGAGCAAATTAACATTCCAGAATAGCGTAAAATTAGTTTAAGTGAACATTTAGATGAATGCAGTCATGGACGTTTTACCATCTTCCCTTTTTACAAGATGCATAATGCCACAGATATTTTTAGAAAAGCTAAAGAAAGATATTTTATTGACCTATTCCATCCCAAGCTGAACGCCAAGTAACATGAATTTCTATGAGCTTTTTATGTATGTACTGATATGAATTTTAAAAAGATTTTGATGTCACTTTTATGCACCTGAAGATTGTATGCACAAAACGTGAAAGCGCTTGTGCTGAAAAATCAAGTTTTCTTGAAAGTTTCATTCGTTTGGTTTTTTGCATTCAAACTTTCTATATATATATATACAGTCCGTTTCTTAAATCGTTGCACAACTCGAAAAGCTCTTTTAGTTCTTGCTTATTCTCATCAAATTTAACCGTAAGCTGCCTAAGCTCATGTAATTTATTACTGAACTTATTCACTTGGTCAGGCGAGACACTTGCTTGATGTAGGAAACAGTGTGTTTTGCCTAATTAAAAAAAGTAATTAGCAGGGTTGCCGTGGGGATTGATATTTGAATCCCCACCCCATCCCATCCCACAGAAAAACCTGTGGGTATCCTCACGGAATCCCCACGTCCCCACAGGATAGGCTCCTGATTAATATGTTGCTCCAAGCTGTTCGTATAGAATGATTGATGTCAAACATCTCGATCTCAGTGGAACTTCTGCACAGCATTCAAAGATCCGAAGGCCGTATTTGACTCCAGAAATGAGGAATGGGAGTCCTTGAAGAAAGTCAGCGACTGCGTGTTGTAACGTTTATGACTTTTCTTTGCTGTCTTCGGTATAAGCCTATTGCTCTTTAAAATTGTAGTGATATATTTTCCATCATCATTGAGGCTTGATTTTGACTTGCCACCTAGAAATCATTGCGCCGAAAATTGAACTTGATGCTCGGTCAATTCACACGTATTTGACTCACAAATTTACATTTGCTTGAATCATTTTGGTTGCATTAGCAGATACTGTAAGTGTTCTTTATCTATCTCTACCGATTCGTAAGTTTTTGTCGTCTGCTGCCAGCTTACACGTACAGCTTACATAGGTTCTTCTCATTCCGCTCTTAATTCTTTAATGATTCATGAGACATGGCACCCTTTTTATATAAGGCTGCCATAACGTAGTTTTCCGTAAACGCTATTCTATCTCGAAATGTTTCCTTTTAATAGTATGACAACATAGTCTTCACCTCTTTGCTTTTATAACAGATCGATTATTGATCAGCTTGTGCTTTTCAAACTTCCTCTTTTACTCACTTTGGATTTTTGGTTCACTTAACCTAGTTATTGACCATGTCGATCCTACTTCATTTTGCTACAGGATTATTTTAAGGATACAATTTTTGCATTACTGTTCTCTTAAAGGAAACACATTTGTATAAAAATTCAACAACTATACATGTACATGTAGATTAAAGGAAACATGGCCTTATTAAAATGTTGAGATGAAATATTAATTAAAGTATATCTTTAGTTCTGCACAACACTCGAGCATTGCATTGTACGCTATTTTGAAATTTCGATGTTTCTTATATTCGCCATTTACCGTTCTGTTATAACACTAAGCAACCAGTCTACATCAAGTAAAATCAAACCTAGTCTTATATTACATCATGTATACATGTTATGCGAAGCATTCTCATGAAATATACACACACTCATTTCAAAAGAGCTATACTTAAATTACTCGCCGCAGACAATCGTGATTAAGTACAACATGTTTCACAAAAGCAAGCATGAATATTTATCAATATACGAGTATCTATTGACATTTTAACAGTTAGTTTAAGTCCTGAAGGACCTTAATGTCCCCACAATATTTTTAGTCAGCTGCTTTTCGTGAAGACTCGATTTCTACTGCAAATAATGTTAAGTGCATGTATTTGGCTGTTTTGATAAATTATATACGAATTTCACATGTTCCATTTGTGAGAATATAATCTTGAGCTGTTCTGTAATTTGACATTTGGGGTTCCCAATGTGAGTTTTTCATTCGTTTGGTTGCTTATAGTGGTGATATTTTCAAATAATAGGAAGTCCATCGGCATACAAAGACACGGTTGAACATAAATTAAAATAAAATCAGATGTTGATACACTGCCAGTACTTCAAAATGGTCACTCTGTCACAAAAAACTCACCTGTCAAAAATTCTTATGTAGACCTTCACTACATGTTTGCACTCTACCAATGTTTGTTATACCCATAGTTTATTGCTCAGTGGATCATGCCATGTTCATATGTGTGAATATTCCCGTTTAATATTCGTTAATTAAATTAACGTAGCAATCATTGATAATGCTATCTCCAGAGTTTGGCCTTTATGCATTTCAAGTCTAGAATTGTTTCGCAGTAGAAAGCTTTGAACTTTGAACCTCCACACGTGGTGAAGGAAAAAGCTTTGAATCAATCTAATCTACAGTACTATTATAGATAGAAACTTCGATGAAAATCATCCTGATTTTCTCGACCACTTATGTCACCGAATTATTGCACAAGAATTTGGAGGTATATTGACCCATTTGTGTATGGTGATGAAATGCAGCACAATAAATCATTTATTGAGGTACACTGGAGTGTACAGTAAAGAATGCCTATCAGATGAAAATGAAAGTTGTGATAAGCCGTGGACAAGTGAAAATCTGAGCTTTCATTATAACTATGACTGCAATGCGAGTAGATGGCTTACTGTTGAATGATTTGGTGTGAGAAATCTTTTTCACCCTGTTCATATATCCGACAAAAATCATTCAACATTTTCATGTGTCTTGCTTTGTCGGTTGGACCCAACAGGTCTCCTATATCGCAATTAGTTAAAGTTCTAGGTTATTATGATTAATCGCATTCATCACGCAAGCTTACTTATATCACAAATAATTTTATCTGAGCTATATAGACCTAATATTTGTAAGTCTCCATTCGGCTCTGCAGTAAAGGAGACTTCCAGAATTCTTCCACTTCAGACATCCTTGACACACCCGAAACTATCATTATAAGTCATTCAAAATTATTGAACGTGTGATACTAATGTGAAAATGATCAGCATTGACATTTCATGCATTTGGAGTGGTGAGATGGGTAGGCTGCGTGATACCTTGTAATACAACATCGAAGTTGTTTGTGTGATATGTCAGCTTGCTTCTATTGAATGTCAAAAATCTTTAGAAGCTCCTACAGTGCTAGACGAAGCTCCTACAGTGCTGCCCAGTCCATTTCAATTATGCACAATGTCATTAACATAGATTTTTTCGGGCAACAATGTAGGAGTCATAGACCAGAATTTTAGGCATGATTTCCAGGCGCGCCTGGGAAATCATGCCTAGAAATTCTGGTCTATGATTCCTATTGTTTCCAACTTACTATGGTAATAAAGATATTTTATTGACCTATTCCATCCCAAGCTGAACGCCAAGTAACATGAATTTCTATGAGCTTTTTATGTATGTACTGATATGAATTTTAAAAAGATTTTGATGTCACTTTTATGCACCTGAAGATTGTATGCACAAAACGTGAAAGCGCTCGTGCTGAAAAATCACGTTTTCTTGAAAGTTTCATTCGTTTGGCTTTTTGCATTCAAACTTTTTTAAACACATTTCCAAATACTGAGTTCTTACTATTATTGTTCTATACATATATATATATATACAAGGTGTCCCACAAGTCTGGACACATAGGAAATTATGAGTTACTATGTGTGCAATGCATTTGTACGTAAATCCTTCTGATTAACATCTTTAAATTCAATGTCATCAGCGACAAATAGCTGTGCAAATGAACTATCTATCATTGTGTTCAGAACATGTGACTAGTACTCGGTATTGTCATATAGAGGTTGGCTAGTCAATCGCATTTCCATTTCACGTCTTATCAGCGAGCATGCCATTGACAATTGAAGAGCGCATTGAAGTAATTTTGTTGGTTGGGAATCGTAGCACGAGAGACGCAGCGGATTTGTTCAATCAGAACCATCCTGAACGCGAGCCCATCAGCTTCAGTTGTGTCGCAAAACTTTTGAGAAAATTCAAGGAGACTGGCAGTGTGCATGACAAACCCCGGTGTGACCCTCCCCGACGAGTCAATGATGAAGATGCCGGTACAGCAGTCTTGGGTGCATTTAGCAGAAGTCCGAAAAGATCCATCCGCCGTATGTCCGCTAAAATCAACATTTCAAAGTCAAGCATCCATCGCATTCTGAAACTCCATACAAATTGCATTTGATGCAAAAATTATCGGAAGACGATCCAGACAGAAGAACTGAATTTTGTTCCTGGGCGATGAACATGTGTGAAGAAAATGACAACTTCCCATATGAAATTTTATTCACTGATGAAGCCAACTTTTACGTTTCTGGAGAGGTTAACAGACAGAACACGCGCTACTGGTCATCAAGCAATCCTCACTGGTTTGATGGATCCAAAGATCAAGGAACCAGGCGTCTTATGGTGTGGTGTGGTATCTGGAAAGATCAGGTTGTTGGTCCATTCTTTTTTGAGGACACAGTACGGGGAGAAAATTATTTGAGTCTGCTACGCAACGAAGCACTGCCAAGTCTACCAGACGACGGTCCTCCTTGGTTTCAACACGATGGTGCCCCGACCCATTACTCGGTCATTGTTCGTGAATTTTTGAATGAACAATTTCCTGGGCATTGGATTGGTCGAAGAGGAACGGTTGAATGGCCGCCAAGAAGTCCAGACCTTTCTCCGCTTGACTTCTACCTTTTGGGGACACTTGAAAGCTATGGTGTATTCCGAAAAGATTCAAGACCTTCATCATTTGCGGTGGCGCATACAGGAAGCCTGTCAGCAGATTACCCCAGAAATCATTCAGCGAGTCTTGATGGAGTGGAGATATCGACTGGAATTGTGTGCTGTGAACGGTGGTGGACATTTTGAACACATCCTTTGACTTTCATGCATTTTGTCCACTAGTATTTACTTTAACATTGAATAAATGATTAATATGAATGGAATATGCGATTTTCTCCTATGTGTCCACACTTGTGGGACACCCTGTATAATCAAATGATAAAGCCCAAATGGGAAATGATAAAACGAAATTATATCCCTCAAGAAAATCAAAAGCAAAAGTTTGCTATTGCCAATCGATTTCGGCCGCTACGGCGGCTTTTCAAGGCAAACTGATATATTGAACAAAATTCACGTAAAAATGTAGAAAAATAACAAAATAATTTAAGTAAAAGACATTAAGAAGCATTTAGGGACGGATGGAAAGCACGAATAAACATAGCTTCTTTAAATTCTCTGTCCAAGCGATTTGCACTTCGAGGCAACTGATAAAATGGCATGGCTTTGAAGCTGCCCCACAACTAGATATATGGCGGCTTACCTTTGATATATCAGGGTGATTTTTAATTGACGCAAGATTTAAAATTGTTTTTATTTCTACTTAGTCGACATGAAAAATGAAGTATTATACATTTCTGAACACCTGAAACTGGGGAATTTATGAATATCAAAGCGGTTAAAGCATATCTATAATCTCCAATTTTTAAGAAATTTTTATATTTTATCTTTGAATTTCATTACCATTGAATTACTTCATTTCATTGAACTTCCTTTAATCACAACCATAGAAAAATTATTGATATTAGATATGAATAGAAAAGGGTAGCAAGTGAAAATCAGACGCATTCTATCATCAATCTGATCACACTTCTATTAATTCATTTTGCCTTTGAGATCTTGATGGTGATAATTTCATTGTCATGAACTGTCAATGAAAAGCATTTGCAAAGCGATCAGTAAGCGATGGAGCTATGAAGCCTCGATGAACAGCGTTTACAGAGCTATCAAGTGTGGAATAAAGGCTTGCAACACACGGCACTGTTGTCAAATGATCAAGATGTCTCTGTCTACTGAAACGAGAATTGAATTGATATTCCTGTACGCTCAAAATCATGAAAGTTGCCTTCAAACATTACGTGCATATAAGACCAAACACAAGTTGCATAGAGATCCATTCGCTGTCACTACGATTCAACGATTAGTGACTCGTTTCAAAGCTACCGGTTCTGTAAACGATTCTCCAGGAAAAGGACGTAAAAGTTTAAGAGAAGAGCGCGAAGAAGAAGTGGAAAAGACTGTTGCTGAGATAACGAGTGGCCGCGAAATTCCTTGCTGTTCCACCCGTGAGATTTCGGAAGCGACTGGATTTTCTCAATCTAATGTGTGGACAGTTCTTCGCAAGCAGTTGAGATGGTATCCCTATCGCACACGTGTCCATCAAGAAATAACGGATGGCGATAAGGTCCATCGACTTGAATTCGCCAACTGGCTGCTTACGAATGAGGACCTTATCCAACGCATCCTGTGGAGCGACGAGGCAAATTTCACGCTTGATGGCAGCATTAATCGGCACAACTGTGTCATATGGAGCCCTAGCCCAGTCAATGTTTTGGTTTCGAAAGGGCTTCATCCTGAAAAAGTGACTGTCTGATGTGGCATATCGTCAACATTCGTTTTGCAACCCTATTTCTTTGACTCCACAGTCACTGGAAACAATTACCTTGGAATGTTGGAGCAGCACATGTTGCCACAACTGGATGAGAAGGGAATCAAAAACTCCACTATCTTCCAGCAAGATGGAGCCCCGCCCCATTTTCATGGAGACGTGACTCAATTCTTAAAGGCACATTTCCCCAATGATCGAGTCATTGGAAGAGGGCATTCCATAAGATGGCCAGCAAGATCTCCGGATTTATCCCCTCTCGATTTTTGGTTTTGGGGACATTAAAGGGTCGTGTCTTCCACCACAGTCGTCCTTCCACAATGAATCAGCTAATGCACAGAATAGCAGAAGAATGCAACAATTTTTCTTCAAGTGAAATACAAAGTGCCATTGCAAACCTCCTCCTACGATTGCACCTTGTTGTAGAAAGCGAAGGTGACGTGATTGAACATTTGTAAAGTTTTCAGTGATTTTATGTAATGGAATATAAAAAATTCTTAAAAATTGGAGATTATAGATATGCTTTAACGGCTTTGATATTCATAAATTCCCCAGTTTCAGGTGTTCAGAAATGTATAATACTTCATTTTTCATGTCGACTAAGTAGAAATAAAAACAATTTTAAATCTTGCGTCAATTAAAAATCACCCTGTATAACTATCAACAATAATGGATCAACTCAATATTCGGTAAAATATAAATAAATGATCAACTCTCAAAATATGCAAAACTTTTAACTATAGCACGAGCGCTTTCTATTACTCTCTATTACTCTTCAGGTGCATTTAATAGTGTAACAGAAGATCTCTCATCAAATGGTTCACCATGAATAAATTTCACTCGGAACTTCCGTGGCAAAATAGGATTTTCTTTCTCAAGCCATTTTTTGATATAGTTGTGCGATATTGAAATTTCTGATGTGACTCCAATAAGCCATTTTTCTCATATGTAACGTATCATCCCACATAGTTAATTTGTTTTCTTTCAGTTTATCTTCTTCTTTTTTAATTGAAATTTCATTCAATTCATTTTGTAAATCATTTTGCTGTACATATACGTTTTCTGCAAATTCTTTTTGTAAAATATTTTTTGTTTCACACACTTTATTTGATTCTTTCGGAGAAATTTTCATTTGATCGATAAGTTCTTCCAGCAATTCATGTGTCGCTAGCATTTTGTCAATCATTATGTTCAACTTATTTATCAAAATCTTCATTTGATCGTTTTCGCCATCTGAATTACGTTCCGCATTACGATTACGTTGAGATTTCATCACGAATATTGATAAAATATAACTCAACAATAATGGATCAACTCAATATTCGGTAAAATATAAATAAATTATCAATTCTCAAAATATGCAAAACTTTTAACTATAGCACGAGCGCTTTCTATTACTCTTCAGGTGCATTTAATAGTGTAACAGATGACATAAGATGGTAAATATTCAATATTTAAAATGTGCATATAGGTCAACGATATCAGAGTTGGTTTAGCTTGAGAGAAAAGACGTCGATGAAATATCTTTCCTTGCATTTGCGTGCTATGGGATCATTTTTGTGCATTTATAGAATGGAAGGATTGTAAATTTCTTTTGTCCACAGATATCCATATGTTCACTGAGTTTGAGTTGCCTATAATTTGGTTGGTTAATTTGTTGTTTATGAATTCGAGTAAGTTCTCTTATTGTGTTTCCAGTTTCACCGATGTAATAATTTAAGCATCCACCGCAAGTCATAACCTAAATTACGTTTTGTGTTGATCATGTCATGTTGTATTTAATTTTGAATAATGTTCCATTGAAATTGTAGTCTGAAGCTTCCTTTATAAAGTCACAAGTCCCACATCTAGGATCTTGGCATTTTATAACGGAGTATTTTTGTTGTGTTTCATTGAATTTTGATTTACAAAGAATTCGTTGAAGATTGTTTGGTTGTCTTTGGCTATTAATGAAGGTTTTGTCGATAAAAATATGTTTTGTTTGAGGATCACTTTTTAAGAGTACTCTAGCATTGGAAATGATAACTGAATATTTTTATTGCGAGGATTGTAAGTTGATACAAAAGGAATTATTTGTTCATTTTTCTTTTCATGGTTTGACTGAAGAAGTTCTGATCTATCAATATTTGTTGTTTTTTCTATGGCATCGATAATTAACTTTTCAGGATAATCTTGTTGTTGTAAGAAATGTTTCAATTCGTGTAGTCGTTTGTCACGTGTTGAGTTTTCACTAACTATTGTGCATATTTTTCTTGCTAGATTATATGGTACTGCTCTCTTTACATGTCTTGGGTGAGATGATTGAAAGTGTAGAAATGCTGGTGTGTGTCTGTTGGTTTATAGTATAGATCAGTCTTTATTTCTGTTTTCTCTTTGATAATCAATATATCAAGGAATGGTAGGCCTATTTCTTTGTCACTTTTTTCCATCGTAAAAGTAATGTTTTCATCTAGATCATTCAGGAGTTGTGAGAATATATTCAGTTTGTTAATTTCTAATGTCCAAATAATAAAGCAATCATCCAGGTATCTCTTCCATCCTCCAATGATTTCGCGTTTTATTTCAGCACCCCAAAGTTGATGTATACGTTCTTCAAGTTTCCTTTCTAAATAGCCTAAAGTGAAACTTGCATAAGTTGGTGCGACAATTGTTCCTATTGCTGTACCTTTGATTTGCGAATAAAAGATGTCACCGAAAGATAAATGGTTATTTGTTAAAATCAGTTCTGTACTGGCAAGTATGAATTCAGTTGGAAATCGTTTATCAATCAAATCAGGAAACTGCTCAATCCAATAACGTATCGCCGTCAGTCCGAGGTTATGGGGTATATTTGTGCATAGACTAACTACATCACAAGTCACTAGAATAGCTTCTTCTTGTACGTTTTTTGGTAATTGGTTCAGAAAGTCAACGCTGTCTCGAATAAAGCTAGGAATTTTTTGACACAAAGGCTTTAGTAAAATATCAATAAAACTGCTCAGTTTACGATGGAAAAAAGTGACAAAGAAATAGGCCTACCATTCCTTGATATATTGATTATCAAAGAGAAAACAGAAATAAAGACTGATAAATATACTATACTATATTATAACTATACTATAAACCAACAGACACACACCAGTATCTACACTTTCAATCATCTCACCCAAGACATGTAAAGAGAGCAGTACCATATAATCTAGCAAGAAGAATATGCACAATAGTTAGTGAAAACTCAACACGTGACAAACGACTACACGAATTGAAACATTTCTTACAACAACAAGATTATCCTGAAAAGTTAATTATCGATGCCATAGAAAAAACAACAAATATTGATAGATCAGAACTTCTTCAGTCAAACCATGAAAAGAAAAATGAACAAATAATTCCTTTTGTATCAACTTACAATCCTCGCAATAAAAATATTCAGTTATCATTTCCAATGCTAGAGTACTCTTAAAAAGTGATCCTCAAACAAAACATATTTTTATCGACAAAACCTTCATTAATAGCCAAAGACAACCAAACAATCTTCAACGAATTCTTTGTAAATCAAAATTCAATGAAACACAACAAAAATACTCCGTTATAAAATGCCAAGATCCTAGATGTGGGACTTGTGACTTTATGAAGGAAGCTTCAGACTACAATTTCAATGGAACATTATTCAAAATTAAATACAACATGACATGATCAACACAAAACGTAATTTAGGTTATGACTTGCGGTGGATGCTTAAATTATTACATCGGTGAAACTGGAAACACAATAAGGGAACTTCTTATTATTAATTAATATTAACTAATATTAATAATATTAGTATTATATAATATCATTATTATATAATTATTATTATAATTATATTATTATTAATAATATTAATTAATTATAATTAACTTCTAATTATTATCAAGTTAATTAACTTCTATGAATTTCCAGCAGCAAGACTTCTACTGAAGTGACTTTAAAATTCAAAATTATAACACTTCCTTTGTTAACTCGTATGATGATCGGTTCGCCGTGAAACTAAAAGTACTTATAGTTACGAAAGAAGGTCTTTTCCAAACGTTTTATTATTAATAGGCTCTATACGCAGGATATTGAGCACTCTAAAAATAACCTCAATTTTGATATATATATATATATATATATATATATATATATATATATATATATATATATATATATATATATACAGCAGCGCTCAGCAAGTTTGCATCAAGCATCAAAATATAGCTATGACTCCTACCATCTCTTCAGCTGCTCATTTTATCGTCAGTCAGCCGTCAGCATCATATTGCTCTAGTGCATTGCGTTCCGTGAGATGCATAGATATCTACAGATATAAAAAAATTTAAATTTAAATTTATGAATGATCGATCGCATACCATGAGTCTGTATGAATACGATCAGTTTGTGACTCTATCACGAGTAGAAGATGACTGACAGAAACCAACGACGTGCGCAAATAATTATCTTGGCTGACCATACTTCAAAAACCCAGAGAGAAATCGCCGAGGCTGTCAGAACAAATCAATCGACTGTCCAACGTGTCCTTGAGCAATACCGAGAGACTGGCGATTTCACGACAAGCTACGAGAACTGTGGCGGACACAACAAAATTTTCGAGGACCGCGACCTCCGTCATATTCGCCAGTTGTGTGTGAAAAGCCCGAAAGCCACAGCCCAAGACATAAAGACAGAACTTGGAGCTAAAGGTGAAGACGTCAGCCTCTCAACAATGAAGAGGGCCTTGATCGAGGCGGGCTGTAAAACTCGATCGCCGGCGAAACAACCATTCCTGACCGAAAAGCACAAGGAAGCTCGACTGAAGTGGGCCTTTGAACATCGCGAATGGACGATGGAGGACTGGAAGAAGGTTGTCTGGAGCGACGAGACCATGGTCTACGCAGGCAATGGAAAATGCCGGTACGTTCGCGTTATTGACGGTCATCCGCTTACAGACGAACATTTCCAGCTGACGAAAAAGTTTCCCATGAGTGTCATGTTCTGGTCGTGTTTCTCCTGGTATGGGACCGGTAGAATGCACGTCGTCGAAGGCAATATGGACAGCACCTACTACATCAAGCATGTCATCGAAGGAAGAGTCCGCCAGCAAATGTTGGAATGGTTTCCAGATGACTCTGGTGTGTTTCAACAAGACAACGCGCCATGTCATACCTCAAGAAGAACCAAGGCCTGTCTTGAACAACTGGACTTGAACATCATGACCTGGCCGGCCCAATCTCCCGATCTCAACCCGATTGAGAATTTGTGGGGAATTGTCAAGTACAGACTAAAAGACTGTAAAACTACATCTCGCAGTGACATAACCTCGTCCTTCGTGCGGATCTGGAATCGAGATGAAGAGGTCCAGGCAATGTGCAAACATTTGGTGGAGAGTATGCCAAGGAGAGTAGCCTCGGTAATCGAAAGCCATGGTGGGCATACGAAATATTAGCGACTTTGAGTGTTTTCTATCTTAATTACCTGTTCTATTGCAATTAAGTTTCAATAAATTCTTTCTTACCACTTTGAGCTTCTACTTTGATTTTGATTTCAAAGGGATATACGTACATTAACTGCAAATTTCAGGCTTGATGCAAACTTGCTGAGCGCTACTGTATATATATATATATATATATATATATACTGTACATATATAATTTATAATATCATATACTCATCGTGGGCAAGCACAAAATCATTTTTCATCTCATTGTAAAATTTTTTGATGGGAATTTCTATACCCTCTGAGATGCTACACCCTCAATACTGCTGAACTTTGAAGCAAAAAACTTATCTTCCTTTTGCAACCGGGCTCATCAACGATGAGTTAAGAGTGGAAGGTTTTTAGTAACCTTTGCATGCCTCATCACAGCGATACTTGTCCAGTTGAGTATTTCGTTCTTTGTCAGTATATTTTCCTCTAGCTTCCGATTATCATTTTCATTCAATAGACATGTGTTATTATTAAACCGCATAAAATTTTGCTAAACAATGGATATGGCCTACATTTAGGAAATCCCTTAATATATACATGTAAAAGCGTGAATATGACTTATTCGACCATTGTTGGCGTTTATGACGCCTTGGATCAGTCTATTTTTACGAGGTTAACTTCAATATTATATTACCCACCATATATACTTGGGAAGTATACCACATAGGGAGAATTATACGCAGTCACATTTCCCAGAATGTTGAATTTTCTAGCAAATGGACCGATGAGAATCAAAGGAAATTGGAATTTCTATATGAGATATCAAATATTGATCAAATAAACGATTCCTATAACTTCGTCCCAGATAATCACCCACTGGATTATCCTTGGATAATTTTAGAATTTAATTGCATGCAGATCTTGTAATGAATTATTTTTAGTGTCTGCTGAATATGCACCGTATTAAAGAGAAATCCTCTTTTCTGTTCATACAAAGAGTCTAATATGGATAGAGGGGTCTCGTGGTTGAATGGAGTGGAATAATAGCAAAGATGTCACGACCCTAAGTAAAGTAATGATTTACAGCTTTCGATCGCTACATCAGCTCACAGATCAGAGTTGACATACAATCCTAAAACCCGGCACGTTGAAACTGAACCGGAAGAGAGAATAGAGAAACACAACATGCCCTCACACACCCTCTATCTGAGACACACCTCCTCTCCTAAGGATGCTAGACAAGAAATACCTGAAAATCTTTAGTTCTAGTGGAATTAGACGTTGATATCTGGTGACACTACACTTCATAAAAGTACTACACGTCCCAAAAGTCCTAAATGAGTACTAGAAAGAGTACTGAACCTGAGTACCTACTAATTACGTACGACAAAGGAATGAGTCCCAGAATTTAGTACTCTTTGAGTCCGAAAACATTAGTACTCATTTTCTAACTCTTTGGATTCAAAAGCGCAGCACTTATTTCGCACTCATTTAATGAGTCACATTGGACTAGCACCTCCAATATATCGAAAAATGCCATCCGGCATATCCAACACGTTATATTACATACACACATCCATCGAAGAAGAAATGCTTTGGCAATTAAACACAAATGCAATTGGATCAATGTAATATGTTCATGTATCAAAGCGCAGTTGGTGAAGTGGGTAAACTTTGGCAAAAACTTGGGTAAAATCACTATACAGAATTAAATATTTTGTTTATCTGTTTCGGTTTGCTAGAAGTGTGATTAATTCGAAATTGATGGCACATCGAGGAACCTACTAAGTGGGCAAAAAGGAATTCCTAATACCATACAGAGATAGGAAAAAGTCGTGCGTCGCTTGCGGATTAATGTGAGTTCCAGCAAAGTGCTTCGATTGCCACAATTCCTTCAGATTCGAAGAATTCAGATTATTGCGCATAAGTTTCCTCCATAATGTTGGCCCTTACGTTCATTATTAAAAAAGTAGCAGGCGTACGAAAATTAGTTCACTTGAGGATTTCACTATCGTCTTCTCACCATTCCTTACTGCATAGTACATACATTGAATGGAATGTTAGCCAGACGATGTGTGTTTTGGTGTTTGCGAAGTGATATCACAGCACGCACACGTCTTCCACTGGCTCTGGGGCTGTATTAATAAAGCTAGCATTTGCTATAGCATTTTCTAGGGGTAGCGTTAGATAAGTTGCTACTAGGGGTAGTAGCAACTTGAGTTCCGTATAAATAGAGAAAGCCTAGCGTCAACTCTGGCGCCAGTTAATGCTAGATCAAATTTCATTGACGTGTCGATTCAGCGCGCAGCAGCATTCATCACCTGCTCTCACGCCCGGCAATCGAGTCATAGAAATCTGGCAATTTGACGCACATTCCGAGTGAAAGCGCGCGCGTTCAGTGTTAACAACACAAATGTGCATGTCGGAGATCAAAGCAGTTTCCTTCATTCCCGCCTGTTGACACTTATCATTCAGAGAAGATAAAACATCAAAATGATTGTTAAATAGTTCAATACATGAAATGGCCTCATCTTAATCGACATCATCTCCCGATCTTCAATATGGCATCAGAATGAACTAATTTTGCAAGTTAAGAAAAAAAAGAATACATTCTTTACAGTAAATGAATATGATGACGTCCTTGGCTTGCAGTGTTTAACGTCATACACAATAGAGTGAAATAAGGCGAATTTCAGCAGTGAACTATTTGCGGTTGAAAGGAAAAATTTAAGAATTTTAGCCACTTGACATCTCCGCACGTGTTTTGAACTCCCAATTATGATTACTGTAATAGCGAACTTGAATTAACTCAACGAAATTATAAAACAGTCCCTATAATTTTGCTGGATTATGAGCAGGCCGAACAGTAGCGAAAATGTGGAATATAGAAATCTGTCAATTAGACGCTCACTTCGAGAGAAAACTTGTACATTCGCGCGCGTTCGGCGTTAACAATAGAAGGCTGATTGTCGTAGATCAAATCGATTATCGTCTCTCCTTCCTGAATGTTGACACCACAGAATTAGACAGGTCGTCTCTTCTTCCGTTTGACTACACCATTTCCACTTTAATTACAGAACTCTGCAGTTATATTCAAGAATCCAGCAGATTTATTTCAGCATTTCAAGTTTATATTTCAGATTGAAGCATTTATATTTTTGACAACAGCATTTTAATTTCAGAGAATTTTTGTGCGTGTGTTTAAATCATTTGTATTTGAGAATGCAACACTTATATTTCAGACTTTGTCATTTCTAATTCAGAAATAGACTTTATATTTCAGAAATGATCATTTATAGTTCATTTTTAGTCATTTATATTTCAGAATTCCAGAAAAGACGATATATATTTAAGAAAGTGTCATTTATATTTCAGATTTGCAGTTTATATTTCAGAAATGATCATTTATAATTCACTTTTAGTCATTTATACTTCAGAATTCCAGAAAAGACGATATATATTTAAGAAAGTGTCATTTATATTTCAGATTTGCAGTTTATATTTCAGAAATTATCATTTATAATTCACTTTTAGTCATTTATACTTCAGAATTCCAGAAAAGACGATATATATTTAAGAAAGTGTCATTTATATTTCAGATTTGCAGTTTATATTTCAGAACCGGTCATTTCAATTTGAGATATCTGCACCTATAATTCAGACGCTAGAAGTAATTCAGAATACGTCATTTATATTTCAGAAATCCCCATTTCACTTTCAGAATTGGTCACTTGCAATCCAGATGTCAAGTTTTAATTTCAGAAACGGTAAAATATATTTCAGAATGCATCAATTTAATTTAAGCACTTCTCAGTTGTCAGAAAATGCTTGCAAAGATCCGAATAGTGTGCAGGAGGCTAAGGTATAAATTGGCCAACACAGATGATTGATAAAATTACTGTTGGTGACAATGCAAGTGTCCGATAATTGTGCAATTTGTTTGAGACCAATGTCAAAAGCAACATTATTACGAATCCTGCCATGCATGCATTTATTCCACCGCGAATGCATTGCTCCTATTACGAACAGCGTCAATGCGTTAAATTTAAAATCTCTGGATGAAAAAACGCATCTTTTATCTTACAAAATCAAATTAAAGAATATTGAATATCTCACAAGGTGATAGAAGCTTCTATTTTATTGAAAATGCCACTTCTGATTTAAAGAAACAAATTCTGAAGAATTCGACATTCTCAAATTTAATTGATGCATTCTGAAATATATTTTACCGTTTCTGAAATTAAAACTTGACATCTGGATTGCAAGTGACCAATTCTGAAAGTGAAATGGGGATTTCTGAAATATAAATGACGTATTCTGAATTACTTCTAGCGTCTGAATTATAGGTGCAGATATCTCAAATTGAAATGACCGGTTCTGAAATATAAACTGCAAATCTGAAATATAAATGACACTTTCTTAAATATATATCGTCTTTTCTGGAATTCTGAAATATAAATGACTAAAAATGAACTATAAATGATCATTTCTGAAATATAAAGTCTATTTCTGAATTAGAAATGACAAAGTCTGAAATATAAGTGTTGCATTCTCAAATACAAATGATTTAAACACACGCACAAAAATTCTCTGAAATTAAAATGCTGTTGTCAAAAATATAAATGCTTCAATCTGAAATATAAACTTGAAATGCTGAAATAAATCTGCTGGATTCTTGAATATAACTGCAGAGTTCTGTAATTAAAGTGGAAATGGTGTAGAAGGAAAGCATTGGAACATGTAACGTTATTGAAATGGCACAATCTCCTGACTAAATACCATAGCAATCGAACAATGGGCAGCCAGTTCAGCATTAAACACGCCAAACTGTGCAAAGTTTCAGTGACTGTTATCAACCGGATCACACACACAGCCAAGAGACACAGTCGATGTCAAGTTCTTCAGAGAAGTTTGTGAACGTTTTTTCGTGCGCCTGTTAACTTTTTTTAAAATGATCGGAGGGCCCAACATTATCGAGAAAACTTTTGCGCAATGATCTGAATTCTTCGAATCTGAAAGAACCGTGGCGATCGGGGCATTTTGAATGAATTCAGAGCAATCCGCAAGCGACGCACGACTATTTTTCCTATCTCTGCAAGGTATTAAAAATTTCTTTTTGCCCACTTATTAAGTTCCTGGATGTGCCATCTGTTTGAATCAGCTTGCACTTCTAGCAAAGTGATACGATTAAACAATCTAATTCTGTGGTTGACACTTATCATTCAGAGAAGATAAAACATCAAATATATAAATCCTTGCTTATGAATAATGGTTGAATAATTCGATGCATGAAGTGGGACTCATTCAATCGTTGTGATCTTACGATTATCAATGTAACATAATAAGTAGCTAAATTTGAAAGTGTAGAAGCAGTGTAGAATACATTTCTAATAATATGTTGCGGTACTTCTATTCTTTCGCACCCCCACATTTTTCAAGTTTACCAAAATCATCAAATTTCGCCAAAGTTAGTCACATCTGGTTAGAATGGACTTGATCTGTCACTGAGTGATAGTACAGCACCACTGAGAAATCTTACTTGAACCCTGGGATGAAGGATTGGTCCCTTGGATACTCAGTTAGAATACAAGGTACAGCTGTGATCATGAACTTCGTGTGATTGTTGTCTACAGACAAATGACGAGCAGTTGTCTAATTCTGAGGCTGTAAATGTTCTACAAGTCAGATAAGAGGAGTTTTACACACTCAACGCTATGCGACGTTAGTGAGACTGCCCGTAGGGGCAAGAGAAGCACGTTGACGATGCAACACCTCTGAGTGTCAACAACAGAAATGTGGGGGGGGGAGGTTAAACAGTAGAAGTACCTACAGTGTATGTTGCCAAGTAAGTGACACAACATGACGGCCTCCTACCGCCCACGATGGAGCAATGGCAGTCCAACTCAATATGTAGTCTGTCTCATTATTTTGACAGGTATTGGAAATTAATTCTTAACAATTAACATCTAAGCGCAGTGGGATCCTGTCATGCCATGACTGCTCTACTTAAAATCTGAAAATGAAATGTCAGAAAATAAATTCCCCGAATTGTCTGACTTATTACATTGTGAACAAGTCACTACATATAAATAAAATATGATATTTTATTGTAATTCCTATCTAGAACATTTTGATCAAATCATTAGCAGTGTCGGATGTATTGCTTGGGAGTTTTCTTCTTACTTTCTGAATTGCTTCTATTATTCTGAATTACTTTCTAAGGCTTTCTGGAGAGAAAAATGTTTGTCAATTTATCGCCAATACATCTTGATTCTTATCAGGCTACTGAGATAAAAAAATTACAATTCGACTACTTAGCAATTTTAAGCACACTCTTTCATCACAATTTCATTATCATTCAAATTTATCAACGATTATGAAGGTCAAGTCAGTAAATTGAAAAACCATGAAAATCACGGAATATTAGCACCGTTGCATTACTTCATACGCAAGCAATTATGTATATATACGTTTATTTCTTCGGAATGGCAATCAATATAGCAGTTGAATACAAGAGAAGATACAAAATGAAATAGTCAAAGAAGTTTCAGAAAAAGATCAATCAGTTCAAGAGTAGCGAATAAATTAGCAAACAGTCGGATGTGCGTCAGAACATCAAATTGTTATAAAGAATTGTACAATACGGTACGAATGTAGACGAGCGGCGGGCTGTGGAGCAAAAAGGGATCGTTAAATGTTTTGAGTATGGAAGTGGTTTCGGGAAAATGTCATGAAGTTGGTGATGGGGATTCAGCATCAGACAAAACGTTTTCATTGCAAGCCTCTGTCGTCTACCCGTCAGCGCAGGCATGATCTGGCACTTGCATTCGTAGTCACAAATGAGTCGGTGGCATCTTTTACGGATAAGATCTAGCCGTCTTGAGTTCTTCAAATTCAGTCCAACGAAGAGTGGACAATTGAACTCAAGTATACTTCTAATGTGTGCGTTGTAAACTTTTATCAGTTCGTCTTTCGCAACACCAGATGATCGAAGTTGTTTCAGCAAAAAGATTCTTCGCGATGCCAGCTTTCAAATATGATTAATGTGATTATTCCAGGATAAGGTCTCATTAAATACAACCCCCAAAATCTTCATTTCCGTCACAAGGGAGTACTTGATTGGGAATATCGTACAGTTGCTACGTCCTCGAACCAACATAACTTTAGTTTTGTTAGCATTCAAGCTCAAGCCATTGTGCCGACACCAATTCTTCACATGCTCCATTTTAGAGTGCACCAGCAAATTCAAATTAGCGGCTTTTGAAATTGGTACCGCAACAACTACATCATCAGCGTACTTGAAGATTTTTGAGCCAATTGTTTTCGGTTTGAGAGTGCCCATATGACATGAAAAAAGATAAGGAGCAATGACAGAACCTTGGGGTACCCCAGATGTAATCAGTGCGAGAGAACTATGGGTGTTGCTTATTTTCACGCGTTGATGTCTATTCTGCACGTAGTTGGCGCACCATTTGAGGAAGGATACTGGAAGATTTGCGTCAATCAGCGTCTTCATCAAGCATGAGTGATGTACGGTATCGAAGGCACGGCTCATGTCAAATGATATCAAAATAACGCTACTGTATTCTTTGTCATCCAAGGAAATAGTTATGAAGTCCATTAAAGCAATTTGTGCCATCAGTGTCGAAGATCCAGGTCGAAATCCGAACTGTTCTCTACCATATATCATCACAAAATCGTCTTTTAATGAGTTAACAACAAATTTTTCCAATATTTTTATCTGTGGAGGTAAAAGAGAGACAGGTCGAACATTGTTAATGTCAATTTCCTTCGATTTCGGAACAGGAATAACATCTGATGTTTTCCATTGCTCAGGGACATCAAAGAAGCGTATCGAAAGTGAAAAAAGATGAGTAACTGGACCAGCAATGGCTTCAGCGCAGTCACGAAATATTCTAGAAGGGATTTTGTTATTGCCAGAAGCTTTTTTGATGTTGAGTTTGGATAGTGCGTTGCGGACCGATGCAACCGTGATATTCGGTTTAGTTAGTATCATTGATGCATTTTGTCGTCATTAAGTGAAATTCATAAATAGGAATATCGGTTGTCTAAATGTTGAAAAAAACTATTCATTTCATTTATCAGGATGTCTAGTGCAAAAGTGGAATGAATAAAGAGAATATGTCGCTTAAATTCCATTTTAGCGCAAAATTTATTCAGTTATGTAATAACTTTTATAATTGCAGTTTATGATTCGATATGTTTATTCAAATTAGAAAAATCATGCACCATCTTGAAGCCATTGCGCTCAACATTACCATGCTGTAAACATCATGTTAGATATCCTTCAATATTGCGCTTAAAAATTCAATCTAGCATCATCCCTAGCAAGGTCTCGACCTTACAATAACGACCTGAACAATAAACAAGGAAATCGACAAAGTGTCACAGATTGGTGTTTGCAGGATCGCTTCTTGTTTCATTTGTACCCACTTCGACATGCAGGAGCACAGCAAACTGTCATTTCTGTGAGCCCCCGCTACCTGAGACAGAAGCCATCTGAGTAATAATTTTGCTGCAGAAACAATGTTGACCGTTTGATAGGCGTCACTTGTTTCCACAGTCACTGCTTGTGAACAATTCGCACTCGTTAGTTAGATCGAAGCACACGTCGTCATTACCTCTTGCATGCTGACTCACTGAATGTATTGACATTGATGTTTCATCATTTTAGGTGTACTTTGTGAATTTAAGTTCGATAATTCTAGTTCTTTTGTTTAGAACTCAGATTCATACTTAATTAGGACTTTATGATTTACAGTGTAGATGTAACGACTTGTATAGTCTTATGTATTGTTATAGAAGCACTGACAGCATGATGCCTCATACTTGCCCTGGCGACTTGCTTACGGAAAGGAATGCTTCAAATGATAAAGATATTGCATAATAGTTACATTTACATGCAAAAGTGAATATTCATCACGGTGGTAACCACTCGTCTGCGAACCATGAGTCAAGTCATTCCGATTGAATAATTCTTTTTATTTTCCCCAAAGGTCTTCTGCTTTTCAGCATGAGTTACATGATTGTTGGTGGTCAAGTACTGCACTGCTTATGTAGGCCTAATTACCCACATTTGCACTACGAAGTTAAGTGTTTGAAAGATTCAACATGTCAATTCTAATTGGGCAGCAAGATCAATTTCGCACAACTGATCCGTGTCAACCCAGTTTACCGCATCATGAATGTATAAGAAAAGCTTCTTCCAAGTTACTATGTTTAATAGTGAACAACCTTAATAACAATTTTAGTAGGCCTATTAGAGAAAAAGTAGTGGCGGCTGACGAGAGGCATTTTGTGAGTTAGTACTGTCAAATAAAGAAAATTAGCGATTCTTTAATTCAATTAGTGAAGATGAAATTAATTTTTAATTACCAACTCAAGGCTTGATTTGATCCGACATCAAAAGACGTGAGGTCATTCGCACGCAATGTTGCGTGTAAATAACCAGACAACTGAAGACAAGATACTCCCACGTAAAATTGGGTGCAAGCAGCCACAACTATATGGTGAGGTTTTCAGACGCAACAATTCGTCGAAATGGCAACTTCCTTACTGAACGGTTAAATTTTTTCCATGATCACTTCAAATACTCCGCACAATTTTTTAAGCGTTAATCGTTAGAATTGAGCAATTGCTTCTTATAAGTGGTTATCTACTGAACACGTTGCCAAAGTTTCATAGTATCAAATTCATAGGAAATTTTACAGTTTTTTAGCATATAGTACATGTAACGATATACTGAATCTGTCTTTTTAGCAATTTGTAGTCGCTGCTCGTCCGCGATTTCAAGATGATCATCATTATTCTTCAGTAATTGTACAGTTTTTAATTTGATATGAAATCAACATGTTTGAGAACAGTTGTAGGCATATCAGAAGGTACAAATTGAGTCACCTGTTTAATCTCTATGAGTAGGCATATTCAAAATGTTCAATCAGGCATTGATTAGTTTGCTTAGTAATTCGGCGGAAGCTTCTTTTACTTACAGTAAACGAGGACGAATGAGACACTGTTGGTGAGAAATCTGTTTATTTGCTCAATGATAGCCACTATGACATGATAACTTATGTATGTCATAGTGATTATTAATGCATGTGTATACATATGCCTATACATGTGTATCGTAGTGATTATTAACGCAGGCCTACATATACGGCTTGCAATTTCACAACACACCAAAAAAATAGCAGACTTACAGATATAGTTGATTACATCACAATTCGTTGTACTGCATCGGTCGTTAGAAGAATCGAATACCTATTATGATGAGTCTGATACCTTTGTTGCAATAATTTTTATTTAAGCCTTTAGCAGAAGCTTAATAATCAAATTTTGATCAATTTAGAATAGCTGGTTCTTCAATCGAAATTTATATTCATCATGAATTGAAAATGTCCAAAATAACTACGCTTCATTTATTTTATGATGTTAGCTACATAAAAACAATGATTTTTTATGGCTGTGCGCTAGGCGCACCTGCTCGCACAGAACATTTTCGAAGTCATGCTGAAACAATTATTAGTAGGCCTATAGGTGAAATGTAATTTGTTAAAATAAAGATAACCTACATATTAGCAAGAGGAGCAACAGCGGGGTATTCACAGTATTCACAGCGAAATAATAACGATTCTGAGAGATTTCGTGGCCAAAAATGATTTGTCATGAACTTGAATCATCGAATTTTTCACCACTTCTTTCACGTTTTCCTCACCGCCAAGAAATGGCCATGGTTTTCAAGAAATTTCACCATTATGACACATAGAAATTGAAAGTTTGAATTGAATAATTTACTAATACTATAATAATTGAATGATGCTCTCCTTTGGATAAATTGTATTGCTGATGTGTGTCTGATGCCTTGAGCAAAACTCCCGTGGCAACTGCTTTTCATTTCTAAACAATGCGCAGTAAATTTCCGTCATGAAAAAATGCTATTCATGTCTATTACTTTCTTGGAGATTTATGTGCATTTTTGTCAACATCGTCAAGCAGTATGAGGCAATCAGTATTCAATAGTCTATACTGCACTTTGAAATGCTTAGTATCTGTGTCAGCAGATAAACATGTACGGTGGAATTAATTGATAATTATTCCCAACGTCTAGATATAAACTTGAATTAACAGCATTCGAATTTTAATTGGCACAAGTGATCAAACCAAAAGTGAAACGTTTTGTGGTTTATTCTATATAGCTCTATAATACAAATTTTGGTTGAAGGCCTTTTGTGAATTGATGCAGCCTATGATGTTCCAACCAATGAAATCAAATCTACGTCCAAAATTCGTATATAATCTATTAAAACAGCCAAATAGACGCACTAAACATTATTTGCAGCAAAAATCAAGTCTTCACGAAAAGCAGCTGACTAAAAATATTGTTGGAACATTAAGGTCCTTCAGGACTTAAACTAACGGTTAAAATTTCAATAGATATATTGATAAATATTCATGCTTGCTTTTGTGAAACATACTCGACTTAATCACGATTGTCTACAGCGAGGAATTTAAGCATAGCTCCTTTGAAATTAATGTGTTTATATTTCCTGAAAATGTTTCGCATAGCATGCATACATGATGCAATGTAAGCTTGTCACGTTTGATTTGACTTGATGGAGACTTGGTTGCTTAGTGTAATAACAGCGAATCTCAAAACAGCAAACGGTAAATGGCGAATATATAAAAAACATCGAAATTTCAAAATAGCGTACAATGCAATGCTCGAGTGTTGTGCAGAACTAAAGATATACTTTAATTAATATTTCATCTCAACATTTTAATAAGGCCATGTTTCCTTTAATCTACATGTACATGTATAGTTGTTGAATTTTTATACAAATGTGTTTCCTTTAAGAGAACAGTAATGCAAAAATTGTATCCTTAAAATAATCCTGTAGCAAAATGAAGTAGGATCGACATGGTCAATAACTAGGTTAAGTGAACTAAAAATCCAAAGTGAGTAAAAGAGGAAGTTTGAAAAGCACAAGCTGATCAATAATCGATCTGTTATAAAAGCAAAGAGGTGAAGACTATGTTGTCATACTATTAAAAGGAAACATTTCGAGATAGAATAGCGTTTACGGAAAACTACGTTATGGCAGCCTTATATAAAAAGGGTGCCATGTCTCATGAATCATTAAAGAATTAAGAGCGGAATGAGAAGAACCTATGTAAGCTGTACGTGTAAGCTGGCAGCAGACGACAAAAACTTACGAATCGGTAGAGGTAGATAAAGAACACTTACAGTATCTGCTAATGCAACCAAAATGATTCAAGCAAATGTAAATTTGTGAGTCAAATACGTGTGAATTGACCGAGCATCAAGTTCAATTTTCGGCGCAATGATTTCTAGGTGGCAAGTCAAAATCAAGACTCAATAATGGTAGAAAATATGTCACTACAATTTTAAAGAGCAATAGGCCTATACCGAAGATAGAAAAGAAGAGTCATAAACGTTACAACACGCAGTCGGCGACTTTCTTCAAGGACTCCCATTCCGCACCTCCGGAGTCAAATACGGCCTTCGAATCGTTGAATGCTGTGCAGAAGTTCCATATTATATATAGATATCCGTGCTATCGGCAGTGCATTCGGCTATCCGCCTGGTATCCCTTAGCTAACAGCGGATATGTAACAGTCGCGACTCCTATGTCCGTTAGCTGCCCCTACGCTGTCCTCTATTTGATTTCGATATTCGTTGGTTATTCATTCGATACGTGAAGCTATCCTCCAATGCTGAATAATCCAAAAACCAACTAATCCTCAGATCGGACAGATGTAATCTATAATCCGATAATCTATATTGTAAACTGTAATCCGGGGATCCACTGGCTTCTGGCACAATTTTTGGCTGAAAAGCGAATAACGAATCTCATCCCACCTGCTTACACGTCCATACAATTAAAAACAGTCATGCAATTCATGCAATAAGAGAAAAAGCAAACAAAAATAGCAGATGCCGACAAGCCTCAATCAACATAATTTTAATCCAGTGGATATAACAACGTATCCATAGGGATTCAAAACTACCGATTATGAGGTATACATGAAAAATTACTGAAAATACTTGTATTTGTCAACATTAGGAGGTTTGCCAAATGTGAATGTGGTTAGCATTTACAGACAAGTTTGCATGCATAGAAAATGACCTGAAGAAATTCCATATCAAAAATTGTGGCTCTAGACAGTATTTTTAACTAACCAACCGGAAACATAGAAAAATTCAATTGTTTCCAAAAGCTGCAATCTTCGTCCTATTGCATTAACCCATTAGCTCCCATTGTTCCACTTGTGGAACAATTTTTTAAAATGGTGCAATATATTCAAAACTTTATCACATTCTTTAACTGCCTTACTACAGCACTTTGAACGTTTCATAGAATATATTTTATGCGCACTTTGAATTATCTGTATGTTTGTTTTATTGCAAGCGCAGATTGAAATTTTCAAATTCCGGCAATTTTCGATTCATTTTTCACTTGGATATCATCTGACATTGAACGAGCCGTGAGTAATTTTTCTTGTGTCATTTACTGTTCATAAGGTAGTTTATTAGATATTACCAGTCAGTTTCATGAAATGATATGTTATGTGTGTATGATGAAGTAAATAAGGCAATGTTCCACAAGTGGAACATTGGGATCTTCTGACTATAGACTCACATGACCATATGCGGCTAGCTTGATATTTTTGTGCCGCTGATATAGTAGCAATATCTGTTCTGCTTTATTGTAGGAGCCAGATTATAGAATTAACAATGTCAATATACCCAATTCTCATTGTTCTGATATTTATTCAAAGTAATCTATCCATGGTTTCTTTATTTTCACCCAGGAGAAAACTTTGATTTTGAAAAAAATGTAGGGTTCGAACCAGCTACATTATGGAGCGTAGGCTGTCGTGCAAGCCCCTGTGCTACTGACACTTACGTTTGAGGATAATCGCACACGCCATATCAAATACACGGCAAAGGATGTCTGGTTACTTGAATCACTTTAGTAGTAGTTCTATATTCTGGAACAAATTCTACGCGTTTGTGAGGGATATTGCATGATAATCAAAAAGCCTAGGCCGAACCCGAATGTCGTTATTTCGTATTCAAAAGCTTTTATCGGACCGCTTTACATAGTCTTGGCCTCTATCTGGGACTCCTGTTTTATTTTCCAAGTAATGTGTAGGCCTACCTGTAGTACGAGTAGGCCCTAAAAGCTGCAGGTTATTAGATCTACAGAGTAAACCATTGGTTTTTTTTCATTTACAGATCTCTGTGGAAGCGGCAGCCGAAATGATTACCTCCGCCGATTCGGATGCAGAATTAGATGATGTTGAAATCGTTATTTTGCCCCCTGAAGATGTCAACTGTGCGACTGATGAGGAAGACATCAATGACGATTCTCTCGGAGATGTCGAAGTTCAGGATGTTCCTAGGTTTGTCGAGATACACCATGCTTGTGAAGATATGCCGCAAACTTCGGATTCAACAGACCAGCCCTCGAAAAAGCGGCGGCGACAATCCAAACCCAAATGGAAAAAAGGTGAAAGTCTGAAGAAAAGTAGGATTTCAACAGAGCAAGTCTCTGACCTTCCCAGTCTTCAAGAAGCATATCCGATGCTGTCTACATGAGATCCCATCGATCTGTACAAATTGTTCTTTGATGAAAAGTTGCTAGATCTTTGTGTCGATGAGACCAATAAGTACGCATTTCAAGAAGGCGATCATCATTTTACCGTTTCAAAAACAGAGATGCAAACATTCTTAGGAATTCTTCTTCTAAGTGGCTACAATACTCTGTTAAATGAAAGACTTTATTGGAGCACTGACGAAGATGTGGGAGTGCCAGTTGTATATGAAAAAATGTCCAGGAACAGATTCCAAGATATAAAACGCTTTTTTCACTTGTCCGATAACGCATGCCTCGATCCAAGCGATAAGCTTTTCTAGATATTTTTCAAAGGATTTGCTGCAGTTCGGTGCATTTGAAAGGGACTTGAGTCTGGACGAACAGATAATTCCCGTACTACGGAAAGCACAGCTGCAAAATGTACATAAAAGGAAAGCCAGTCAAATTTGGATTCACGATTTGGGTGCTTGCGTCTTCAAGTGGATTTCCTTTCAAATTTGAAGTCTATACCGGAAAGAAAAACAATACATTGCATGTACCTTTGGGAGAGCAAGTAGTGCTGAATTTGACGGAGTGCCTCGATTCAAAGGAGGAACACACCCTCTACATGGATCGCTTCCTCAGCTCCACTAGCCTTTTTCGAAAGCTGAAGACCGAGCACAATTTGCGATGTACGGGAACGGTCATGGAAAATCGTAATGAGCATTGTCCTTTGATGTCAAAGCAAGAAATCAAAAAGCAACCGAGAGGGCACCACTCTTGTTTCAGTGATGGTCAGGTCGTTGTATGCCAGTGGAATGATAACAGACCAGTAACTTTGAAGCAACTTTGAAGCCGTCTCTCCGCTCCAAGCGGCAAAGCGATGGGTGTCAAAGGAGAAGAAGAGGTCATCTATTTCCTTACCTTTTCTCATCCACCGGTATAATAAAAATATGGGCGGCGTCGATTTACTCGATCGATTCTTGAGCGAATACAGACCGGGCTCTCAACGAAAACCTCTCACATCTCGATTTTAGAAGGTAAGTAGGCCTATAATCATGCGTCTCAGACGACATACTAGTAATATGCTTAGATTTCGCAATGGAATGCACGTGCGTATAAAAATCAGGCCCATATCTTTTGGATTTCAAGAACATCGTGCGCATACTCCTTGCTCAGACCCTAAAAAGAGCACGCCGATCAGGACCGTCAAGGAAACCGATCAAGGAGGAGCGAAGATCTTTCAGCGGCCATTTGCCCATACCAGCCGGTCGGCAATCCCGTTGCAAGTTGTGCAAAAAGAACACGAAAATCTTATGTCGAAACTGCGGAGTAATGCTACATTCGCATTGCTTTATCGGTTTCCACACCTATTCTTGATTCATCTCTGATGACATCTGACAGTTTGAAGCATTCAGCGTAAACAAATATACTCAGATTTTGGAAATTTGCAAATTCTGAGAATAAATTTGGACCTAGCATTTCCAAAAAAGGCACAATAAGCAACAGAAACTCTTCTGGTGGTCGTTGTATATATATAGCAAAGTATTCATGAGAACGCTACAAAAAAATTACGAGAGAAAAAGACTGTGTTCCACTTGTGGAACATGTCTGTAAATCTGATACTGTATGTATCATATTCAAAGTTTGAGGAAATACTGCTTATTTAGTCCATAATTACTCTATTCTTCCAAAAAAAACATTGAAATTTCATCGGCTTCTGTATTCGGGATCTAATGGGTTAAAATGTGTTTTTTCTTTGATCGTGTCTGACAAGATGAGGAACCGAAAATTCATTTTGGGAAAATCTCATTTTCGGCCTCATTCCTTGCAGAATCTCGTTCTGACTGTTTGAACTATTGGTCTTTCTGTGCAACTAGTGATCTTTGAAATCGTGCGATCAGGCCGTAGAAATGGATTATTCATGCATTCGACCGCTCTGTGTCACTCGAAAGGAAATAACACTGAAATCGATGACACATTACCGAGCAATAATAGAGTGGCAAAAAGAATGTTTAGGTTCACATGGTCCAATGGTGAAATGGTGAAAAGTTTTATTTAAGTGAACCTACTTCAGATAATTGTGGTGAGGCATGCTCTTCTATAATATAGTTGTCAATTCGAAGATGAAGCAGAACAAATAAATCTTTATTACGTTATGTTTCTGGCAACTTCTGTAGAATATTTTGGCCAATTATTGTAAAAACTGGCTAACTGTAAAAATTGCTGTAAAACCAATTACTGTAGAAACAGGCTAAAATTCAAACTGCAAGCTATATCCATTATCATAACAATGATATGAGACAAGTCATTGCTCAAAATGATGCATCTTTCAATAAAGCACGAGGACCGAAAGTCTGAGTGCTTTATTTTCTTATAGTATGAGAATAAAGTATCTGATTAAAAGCATGTTTACCGTTTGAAAGCGGTGCTATATTTTCTCTTGGAAAATACAACACCGGGGTGAGGAAAATAAAGTTCAGTTATCCTGGATTCACATTTGTCTCAAGTTATCCTAATTACGAGTAAATGATGTACATCTGTGATTTACGGCAACTCTAATTTCAGAGTCCTAGATATATTTCAAGCATTGCACCATTTCTGTGATGAATTTAATAGATTTCTTAAGAAATAAAGCAATATTTTGAAAAATAAAGTCTCATAATGGGAATGAAGCATTCTTTGACTCATATTATTTGTGTCATCTCAACTTGGGATTACGCAGTTGTGAAACATATCTTCTCTTTCCTTTTTGGCACAATGTTGATCAATTTAGAAACTTTATCTGTCTAGAGATATGTTAGAATCCCAGGATTTGGAAAGTCCTGGGGATTGCAGTAATTTGTCCTTATATACAAAAGCCTGTCATGCCTCAAGCAAAATTCTCTTGTCATTTTATTATACCATTTTTGTGGTATAAATGCGCTTATTAGTAACTCAAAAATTCTTGAGGTTCAAAACATCTGGTCAAAATTTAACTGGACTTGTAAATGTGTGCTTGACGAATCAAATCGTGACACACCATTACAACTTGATTTCCATCATGACGAATCATAAACCTATCTTATTAATAAAAAATAGCTCGAACTTGGATTCCCTAAATTGTACTTACATGATCTTTCGAATTACGGATGAGATTGCCGAATGATTGAGAGTGCAAGCAAAGGTAATTGAGTTTTACTTCATATAGTACAAATAAATATCACTCTTATAAGCCTGAATCTACGATAACGCTGCAGCGAGGTGTAATGATGCATAGACTACACAGTAAGGAAAGGCGAGCGATTTTCAAACTGTATCTGCTCTAAGTCGACAATTACACGGTGTGTAACAGAAGAAGATAATTGACTAACAGATGATGAGCTGACTAATCAGTCGGTTATGAATCCCGAACTTAAGGTTTATCTCCAACCCGTTATCACATACAGTTGTTACCATCCATCAACTCAGCTTAAAGAAGCATAGCTTATTGAATAGCGCTGTATCATTTTTGCTGTTGAGAATGCAAAATGTGCATGTGTATATGATTCCAAATTAGGAATGCCAAAGTCTCGGAAAGTTTCAGTCCCTGATCAATGCGGAATCCCAGGATTGAACGATTCCCGGTTGGGATTGAGTATTGAGTAGGGACTGCAGTCCTGCGTACTTTTTCAAATCCCGGGATATAGAAATTTTGGAAACCCATTCCTTGGATTTCGGGATCCCAAAAAATTACACTCTCGGGATATTACCAAACAGGAGTTGCTTTTCAATGGTGAATTAATATGGGTAGGCCCAATATGAGTGGCAGCATAATTTGATGTCGTTACTTGTTTGTATAAATTATGCCTACATAATAGAATATCTACTTAAAATTCACAATTACATGTACGGTAATACTATTTTTACATATTTTTTGTTATCGGAGAAATATGAATTGTCATCTTCCTTTGCAGCACAGACTAAAAAACGTTTATCTTGTAGAACTGTTATCAGTATTCAATAATGGGCCACTACAAGTATTTGAAATAATTTCAGTGATGACATGTTCGCACATTATATGAGCGACATGCAACCATGTGCATATTGGGCACCTGTTGTGATCCTGCTTTACGTTGTAATATTTACTTGCTCAACAATTCGATTTGTTTATATCTGCAATATCTAAAATGACTATGAAATACTTCCAAGTACAGTTTTGATTACGGAGCACGTGTTTTCTGGATTGCGATACTTACCTCAACCTACAGATACAACATGTTGGTGGCAGCGAGGAAGTAACCTACGACGATCTCTACCTACAGCAACTTCTGTATCTACGGTTCCTGCAACCACTACGACGAGCGCATCATCTGCGATGAACTCCCTACACGTGACATCTCCTACCTTACCTTCAAACCCGAAATCGAGTGACTTCAAGCACTTTCTACGACAATTTGATAACTACATATTAATTGTCGGTGCTGCAGAATCGCAAAATTACCTCTTTTCTTAAATGCACTGAGAATGGACGGACTCAACATTTACGATGGATTGGACGATCCAAAGGATACATACAACGATGCAGTGGCGCGATTCAAGGACTACTTTGATGGCAAGTCTTCGGTTCTGGTACGCCGAAAGCAATTTTACGAGTCTAAACAATTACCTTATGAAACTGCAAACGAGTTTGCAGGTCGTTTGCGACGACTGCCAAGGAGTGCGAATTTTCCGGTTAAACTACAGAACTGCTACGTAATATATTCGTGATCGGGGTGCGAAACGGACGGCTAGCTGAACAATTACTTGCTCTTGAAGCATCTACATTGACATTTGATGTTGCCCTGCGTAAAGCAGAAGCTTTCGAACGTGCATCATCAGTTGGCAGAAGCGAAATTGGGGTAGCGGCAGCAATCTGCAACTACGATAGCAGCAGCAGCAGATCCAACTACGATACCGACAGCAAACGATTCAGTCGTAAGTGTTTCCGATGTGGAAGTCATAAACATTTAGCTAACAGCAGTGACTGCAAGGCCCGTGACGCTGAATGCAAATCCTGTCACAAGAAGTGACATTTTCAGTCCGAATGCAAATCGGTCCGTACAAACCAACGTTCCAGCAGTGCAAGATGTGAGAACGTTTCTAAGTGTTCTTCCTTCTCGAAGGAAAAACCTTCTGCTAGTGCTAATGCAATTTCCTCCAGTGATCACAATGCTTTTTCTCTAAATGCATTTAATATTGGTGCATCTTTTTCAAACGAATTTACACGTCGTATTTTCATTAATGATTGTGAAATTGAATGTCTCATTGATACCGGCGCTTTTATAAACGTGATGCCGAATATTTTACCCAATTTACGTAGGCCTATTGTTCCAACCATGGCTAAGGCCGAGGCATGGGAAAATTTTCAACTGAATGTGTTAGGTGAAGCGAATTGTATTGTTACCCACGAGGACAAAAAGTTTGATGCCGTGTTTGTTGTTGTGGACGCTGATAGCAGCAATATACCCTTACTTTCTGGCGCGTTATATCGCAAGTTAGGACTTCTTGCAGAGTTAGTTTCTAACGTTGAAGTTGATTACAAAACTGAAATGCTTGCTAAGTACCCAAAAGTTTTCTCTGGAATAGGAAAATTGAACGATTTTCAGTGTACTATAAAATGCTCACCTGATACTGAACTTTATTCTTGTGCTCCACGACGATTACCGCTATCTTTACTACCCGCAGTGAAAAGTGAACTAGAGAAATTAGTTGAACATTATTATATCATTACGCAAGTGAATGAACCTACTGCATGGTCATCACCCATAGTTGTAGTGCGAAAGAAAGATCAGTCTCTCAGACTTTGTTGTGATTATCGGAAGTTGAACGAATGTATCAGCAGACAGCTTTTCCACATTCGCACTGTTGAAGATTTACTCGCGTCAATTACAGGTGCCAAATTCTCTTCATTGCTAGATTGCAATAAGACATACTATCAGATAAGTGAAGAGAGTAGACCATTGCTCACTTTTGGAACACCGTGTGGTTGTTTCACATTCAAACGTTTACCTTCTGGCATAAAATGTGCACCAGAGATTTTTCAAAAAGTTATGAGTGAAATTCTTGCAGACATTCCAGGAGTTCTAGTATTTATTAACAATATTCTAATTTACGGGTCTTCTAAGGAGGAGGAATCCAATCGTGTGCACAAAGTCATGGAAAGACTGAATTTGAGAGGAATTACTCTCAATGTTGACAAATGCATATTTTCTGTTTCTGAATTGACTGTCTTAGGTCACAAGTTGTCTGAACGAGGAATTGAGCCTTCTCCAGAAAAACTGAGAGCCATTTCTCAGATCCAATGTCCATACAGCAAGGAGCAGTTGAGATCTTTTCTAGGACTGGCAACGTACATAGGCCATCGATTCATATCGAATTTCTCTTCACACGTGAAACCCTTATGGGAGATGGTAGGAAAAGATTGTCCTACGAAGCTTACATGGTCCAAGGATCAACTCATCGCTTTCGAGTTACTGAAAAGCAAATTGTCTGAAGTTTCCTACTTATCTTACTATAATCCGACAGTCGAATGTTTGATTCAGACGGATGCCTCAGGTTCTGGGTTGGGAACAGTTTTGCTGCGGAATGGGCATCCAGTTGCATATGCTTCTTGTGCGCTGACACAAATTGAAATGCGTTACTCAAAGCTGGAGCGAAAATTTTTGAGAATTTTCTTTGCATTGAAAAGATTTCGCCACATGATACTGGGAAATCGAATTACAATTGAGACGGATAATAAACCGATCATTGCATTGTTCAAGAAATCTGTTGATTGTCTTCCATTACGAGTCCAAAGATGGTTACTGAGAATACAAGAATTTGACTAATCTTTTCGCCACATTCGAGGCAAAGACAATGTTATTGCCGATGGTTTGAGTAGAAACAGTTTGCCTAACAGTGATGTTACAAGTGCTGAATCTTCAGTCTGTTTTATTCTTCAAAGTTCTCCGATTAGTTTGAAATAGGTAGCTTCTCATACTGTGAATGATGTAGAATTAGTAAGAGTTCAAAATGCAATTTCAAGTAATTGGACGTCTGAACATTCAAAAGAGTTGAAACCTTATTACCATTTTCGAAAACAACTATCTTTCAAACTGTCGAGAGATGAGAAAACATTTGTTATCATGAAAGGTGAAAGAATTGTCATCCCCTCTACATTACGGAAAGAATTGATGAATTTATTGCGTGAAGGACATGTCGGAATGTCCAAGATGAAGCATTTGTTAAGGTCTTTTGCTTACTGGCCAAATGCGATGTCTGAGATTGAATATGAAGTGAGACACTGTGATGCTTGCATACGATATCAAAAGAAAATGGACAAAATGCCTGTAAAATCTGTTGTGAATGATGCTGAAAGTCCTTGGGAAACCATTTCTGTTGATCTCACAGGTCCTTCTGAGTTATTACAAGGAAAAACTCTTCTTACAGTGATTGATCATTATAGTCGATTCCCAGAAGTGGCTGTTACGTGATTGTTCTACGAGATCTGTTATCCAAAGTTTGAGAAGTATTTTTGCAAGATTTGGGTTTCCAAGACATCTGATTAGCGATAATGGAACTTATTTCACATCCAATGAGTTTGAAACTTTTCTTGACAGCACTTCCACCATTCATCAAAAGAGTTCTGCGTTTTATCCTCAACGTAACGGGTTGATAGAAAGATTCCACTCTACAGTGAAGACTAGACTACGAAAATTGATTGATCAGGATAAACTTCACTTGATTACGTCAATTGATAGAATTTTGTTTGATGTGCGAAGTATTCCTCATGAAATGACTGGTAAAACGCCATTTTTCCTGATGTTTGGCAGAAATATGAGAACCAAAATTAGTGATTTGATGTCTTCATCATCATCTTCTACCGGGAGAGATGTTGAGAGTGAGTACTCAAAATTGTCAGATGCGAGAATTGTTGTGTATGGGCCTGGCGATCTAGTTTATGTACGAAAGGGATCTACCGAAAGTAATTTTTCTCATGAATCGGTGATTGTGAAGTGTGTTGGTCGAGGCGCGTATGAAGACAAATTATGTGACGGAACAAGTGGAGTATACAACCAACGATTTATAAAGAGACGTTTCAAAGAAAGTGTTTACGTTCCTGAATTTGACATTGATGATGTAATACATGAATTTCAAAAAGATTGTGATTCTACTGAACTTCTTGCTAGTGGTTCTACGAGTGAGGTGACTCCTATTCCAGTGAACAGTGATTCTCATGTGGTGCGCGAAAGTCGACGAGGAAGAAGACAAAACCTCAAAAGTGTCAAGATTATGTTTTTTATTGAACTGAATTGTAATTTGTCAACTCTGTGAACAAATTTTCGAGTTTATAACTGCTATGTACATGATGTTAATAAGAAATGCAAATGCCATGTATTTTTATGAAGTTGTTCTGAAATTGTGTTAAGACAGTAGAACTTTTCTCAAGTGTTGGGAGGATGTTGTGATCCTGTTTTATGTTGTAATATTTACTTGCTCAACAATTCGATTTGTTTATATCTGCAATATTTAAAATGACTATGAAATACTTTCAAGTACAGTTTTGATTACGGAGGACGTGTTTTCTGGATTGCGATACTTACCTCAACCTACAGATACAACAGCACCCAACCCCGAGATTAAAATCCCAACTCTCAATTTGAATAAATGTTTGCATTTGATTTTTGATAATCTAAAGCAAGCACGTGAATTTGTGCTTTGAAAATTTAGGTTCATTCATGTAGGGACTATTATACAAAGTTTTCTAATTCGCGAAGTATATATTACAGAACTTACACAGTATTTTAAGTCTGATGATTTATTCACTTTCACAATCTTTGGGAAGGCATGAGATGGGAGGAGATAAAGCAACTTATGTTCCCCGTGCGTGGTATTTAGCGTATATGTGTAGACCTGCACTTGTGAGCACTTGAGCAGACTTCGTCACTTGCATTGCATTAAACCGATTCAAAAATCCTAGATGAAATCGAACTCAAATGAGTACCCGATCCATCGACTCAAATTTTGTTGGCCAACACGAGCCTATATTATCAAAATTCAAATTATTACTGTATCTGTAAAGACGTTCATAAATGTGGCGCATGTGAAGAAACGCATAGGCCATGAATAATGTGTAAATATAGCCTACGTGTAAGTCATGAATTTGTAGTTCTCATCGTGCACATACATGTAATGTACCTTAAATGTCAAGACAAAGGCTATGAAGTTGCCGATAAATGATAAGCATAAAATGTACTAAAAAATAACAAGTTTTTTTATATTAAATCCAAAACCGAGCAGAATTTGACAAAATTAAATGCACTTTAATAAGGTGATCAATTAACTCATTGCAATTATGTAAAACACAAGCAAGCAAGCAATTGCAAGAAATTATTTCTTGCTATCAGCGATATCTTCTCAACATTCTAAGACGAACGCCGTTGAGCAAGTCAAGCTCAGAATGCTGAACTGTGTAATTGTTTTTTGTCATTTTTTTAAAAAATTTTCGGTAGCTTTTATGACGTGCATTGTCAGGGGCCTATATTGTCAGTCAATGACGAGTTTACTGCAGCTATGCCTTTTGTGTAACAAAATTAGGCCTGCGCATCGTTATAATCGAAAATACACAGCCTTTATAATCAATAAAGCCTTTGTAATCTTTATGATATAGCAATCAACGAATCGCAATAAGGAGGCTCAATCATCTAATATTCACTATTATTTATTTTTCTTGTCAATCTGTGATCCCCGCTGCACATCTCTACTGGAGAATTTGCATGATTGTAATCTTGGATAAGTTCCAAAGAGCCTGATAAAAAGAATGAACAGTCAATGGAACATTCAGACATTAAAAAATGCACTTATAAATACAATGCTTATATAGCCGCAGCACAGCGTTAAGATGCGCGACATTGCAGCACACCCGGTACATGCAATAATAGGAAATAGCACGAATGTTGTAGAAAGATAATTTATGGACCTGTGTAAGAGCAACCTATGTCATTTTTATCAGACTTAATTAGGGTTTAATTAAACAGAAGCCTGATTGACAACATGAATTAATTAAGAGAACGCCGATCGATTTCAAATAAGAGGCGCTACTAAAATTGACATCCCGATAAAATCAATGTGGTTACTGTTCATACTATATTAACCAGGCCTACTCACAATTAAATTTTACTATAGTCTATTCAATATTATTCTCCTGGTGTCTGCTTTTGTATTGTTATCAAATTGTGTGCTACTCCGAGAGGTAGGCGCATACACTAATTTGCGCATGCTTTCGACAGCAAAATGCCGCTTCAACATCTGTTTCACGGCAGGCCTATGTGAAATGGAGAAGATTCTTTTCATGAACTCCTATACCTAAAATGCTGCCTCGTTCCTATAAGTATATAGTGCCGCTATATAGTTAACTGCTTCTTGACAAACATCCTTCCTTCCGGTCCATATTTCTCTACAGTCTTAAAGTTTATGTACATACGCATTAGGCTAATTATATTACTTAACTCGATGAATTAAGTTATAGATTATTTACTTGTGTGACGATGACTTTGCTGTGCTTTGTAAGCTCACTGCTATGGACGCTTTTCATTTGAAGAAAAATATAAAATTATAGTAGAGCATGCTTTCTTGTCCATTCCTGTAAATGCGTCTACCTATTGAACATTATGCATAAGGCTTATATTCGTAGCAGTGATATGATGTTGCCAAGTTTATGTTGCATGTAAATTCCAATGAACAAACAGGCGAAGCATGCCCGTACACGCTTTCCAAAAGTTAGATGTAACTGAAGCAACTGCAAAAACGTGAATTGTGATGGACGCCATTAAAGAAATGACACTATTTTATAGCGTGCAGCTACTTTGCTTTAAGGGGCTGGAAACGGACACTCAATTTAGATATAATATTGAAATCTTGTTTCATAATAGGCATTAGTATGATAGAGTGGACCGGGGCAAGCTGTTAGGAAAGTGACCTTGTAGAGAAGAATGTCGAATAAAAGCACCTTAACAAAGATAGCCCCTAACTTTGTTAAAGTATAGGCCCTAATATTCAATTCATAACACTATTTGTAAACTGCAGATAGCATTATGTTTTTCGTAGTGAGTAAGTAGGCATTTTTTTACCTACGTTTTTACCTTATGCCTGTCAATTCATCATCTCAAAATAAAGGATCATTTTCACAGTTTTCTGCTTGAGATTCGTGTGTGTTCTTAAGATTGCAGGCTTGTCAATACTTCATGATTTCTATTGATTTTAGCTGTAGAGAATTTTGCCATGGGAATGTTATTGTGCAAACATCGCAAGCGTGACGCGGCAAAATTCGTTCCTTGAGGAAGCGTTTTTTCAAGTTGATAAATAAGTGGTGACTGAATTCGCGCACGAGACACTGAGAATTAAGCCTAGCTTTAAATGACACGCCTGTGATAACAGAACATTTAAAAAATCGCATGAGACTTGGCAGTTTTACTACCCTTTGTTTCTTTTCTGTACCCAGAAACTATACCAATATTTTTATATTTTGTGGGTCATTGAATAATGATATTTTGCGAACTTCTTCCAAATTATGGTTATATTATTGTGTAAATGGTTATCAGTGTTTATTATCTTGAATAATAAATTCTTAGGGGACCTCGTCAACCAGTCCCTCTGATTCTACTAGGCCATATTTGCATGCAAGCCTAGGCTATATGGAACGGTAGAGACATTTTGTAACTTGCTCTGTGATGGTTGATCGCGATTGTTAATGCATGATTCTCCCCTCCAGCTTATAAAGCAATCGAATGTGAGTCAAATATTCAATATGCGTCAAAACGTCTGACTTGAGTCAAATAGTCCAACGCGTCAGAATGCCGTCGTGAGTCAAAAAGTATGACTTGCGTCAGTAGGAATGAAAATCTTGAGTCTCAGAAACCGAAACCGGCGGAAACCATTGAATGCATGCATTGAATACATCTTAGCAAAACTCACCAGTACACCAAATTTGGTGAGATGCGAGCGTGCGGAACAAAGTCCATTTGCGTCAAAATGTCCAACTTGGCGTCATTTTGTTTGACTTGCGTCATCTGCTGACTATATGGGCATTTCGAACAATCGAAGATAGTCAGTGTCAGTTAACAAAAAGATGTAGTTATCTGCGTTGAAATCCTTGCTAGAAAATTTGGTGTCCCAATAGCTTAGCTTTTTGTTTTGATTGAAAAGAGTTCGGGAAACCCAGATCTAAAAATAGCGCTTAGGAAGGCCAGATTCCTGAAAAATTTACTGTCTTATTTAAACTTTTTGACCTTATTTGACTACATTTGACCTTATTTTTACTCTATTGACTATATTGACTTCATTTGTTTATTTTGACCGTATTTTTACTTTATTGACTTTTTGACCTTATTGACCGCCCTAGTAATTACAGAACAAAAACGCATTTTTATAATATATCAAGACATTTTTATATATTCAAAAAGCAACGTCCAAGTTGGAACGTCTAGCCTAACATTCTGCTTTTTTAGATGTTTTGCAAAGCGCAGTTGTAGATAATAGTATGTACTGCTGATACGATTCTTTCAAATAGACTTGGCTGCATTATTTTATGTCAGTTGGTTATTAGATCTGAAGAGCGCATGTTATATAGGAATAATACAAATGAAAACCAGATGCGATTGCCAAGCTTGGCAATAATCTATCGTGAATATGTAATTTTGTGGTAGGAAATTACATGATACAAAAAAATATGAATTATCAGAAAATTTAATATAAAACTGGCTTAAGCAAGTAAGAACAAGCAACATATATTATATAGGCCTACGTATCTTATACAATGCACATTGACAACATCTTTGACATTAGCAGACATGCGATGATCGATTCCAGTTGGCCCTAAAATGCCCTCTGTTAATTATTTTCAATACATATATGCATAGATCCATATTGTAGTTTCAGCCTGGTGAATAACTCGAAGAACGTTGTTGACATGGGTGAACCTTATTAAAAACCAATTCCTCAGTGTAATATTCGGATTCTCACTGAAATTGCTAGTCATGAATTCTACACGTGTTTATCAATTGATGCGCATCAGTCTTCATGTGAATATTTTTTTCAACTTGGATTGATAGTAATGCATTAAATTGCTAGTAGTAATCCAATTGCAAAAGGAAGTGCAGAATGAGCAGCGATGAGTCATCATGCTGAGTCATCCCCCTCTGGAGAGAGAGGAAGGGAGGTCGCCAAGGACGTGCTGGGGATGATCAGACTGAGTGGAGGAAACCGTTCCTATGTTAGAATGGAGCTCCGAGACCCTTCCCATCGTGTGTCTCGTCAAAAGTTGGGTCGGTGATGTGTCGATGAAAATACATGCCCCTCCCGAGTCGAGTCGAACTTTGTCAAAAGTGATGTTTTGACCAAAGTTGCTCAGAAACATGTGAAACAAACTTCTATCAAGGTTTGGTGTTGAAATTCACAGAAAAAACTTTTCCGAAAATTTTCTTCACTATGGGTCTATCAGAGGATTTTCCGTAAAATTTTTTTTTTCAAAATGCCAGAATTCAACTCCGAGACCCCTCCCATCGTGTGTCTCGTCAAAAGTTGGGTCGGTGATGTGTCGATGATACCACATTTTCAGATCTGTGGAAGGTTTCGTTTTCAAATGAGAGCTTGTTTAAAATCGAATTTTTGCGCATTTTCCAAGAATTTGGATAGTATGAAAAAAAACGATTTCAAAGTTTTTTCAACTCGGCTTCTGGTAATCGTAGAGAGTCGAGAAGTCAATCGGAGCTCTAGAATCGGAGATAGAAGTGTTTAAAGTTTTGGATGATTGAGATTGCGTCATCAGCTGATCGCCACAAACTATATAAGCTGGGAACCGAATGAGAAATTTCATTAAGACGAGAGAGATTGTCAGAGGTAGGTCGTCTCTCCGGATCTCTGATGATAGCATCGGAAATTCCAAAATCAACCGACTTAGTAAATTTCATTGCTGATATCAGCTAAGGTGTCAGACTTATAGATGTTAGCCAGTATATGGCTGGTGATCACTTTGATCAAGTAGGTCCAATACTTATAAACGGTGTACCTTCGGTTCTAGTGCACCGATTGAGTTGATTCAAAAAGGTTCGATAGCTATTGATCAGACCTATATTTACAGACTACTTATAAATTTCATAAGTAGTACTAAATGCTGAAAAGTTGAAAAATTTAAATTCATTATTTTTGGAGATTTTCTGGGGTTTTCGACCCTGCTGAAGTCAACTAAAGGATTTGTCATGATGTCTGAGCCAGTCTTCTCATTGGATGAGCGTTCTCGCCCATTCATAGTTCATCAAACATCCACTATAAAGAAGAGATGTTGCTTTACGTTTCACATTTGCCTTTCGCAAGTGTCAGATGCATGGTACGGAGAGTTTCGCTGTAATATTCCAATGACAGGGTGTTCCTTCGGGACGGCGGATGATGCCGTAGTGATAAGTGTGGCAAGAGAGTGTGTCATATTTTAGACCGAAACCTCTGGGGCAACTCATGTTGGGCATTTGACACAGTTCTCAACGTAGCACTTTGAACGCCAATCGGTTGAGTCCTAGTGCTGTTTTCGCAGCTAGATTTCATTTTAGAAATCGAAATCGAAATTATAAAAATTATAAAAACGTTTTCGAAATCGAAATTATATAAATTATATATACATTTTCGAAATCGAAATCGAAATTACAAAAATTATAAAAACGTTTTCGAAATCGAAATCGAAATCATAAAAATTATATAAACATTTTCGAAATCGAAATCGAAATTATAAAAATTATAAAAACGTTTTCGAAATCAAAATTATAAAAATTATAAAAACGTTTTCGAAATCGAAATTATAAAAATTATGAAAACGTTTTCGAAATCGAAATTATAAAAACATTTCGAAATCGAAATTTCTGAAATTATAGAATCATGATTAGTAAGTTAACGACCGTTGATTAAAGACCTAACGGATTGAAAATCACTTCTGATCACATTTTCACGGGTAAAAATAATTTTCTCAATATTGACCATTAATAATTGAAATGTAAAATGACAGCAGGATGAATAGGGCATTTTTGTCCTTTGATCAATCACCATTATGCACTGTCATAGTGCTGTTTTCGCATTTCGCCACTAGATTTCATTTCCGAAATTATAGAAATTATAAAACGTTTTCGAAATCCAAATTATAAAAACATTTTCGAAATCGAAATTATAAAAACATTATCGAAATTTCTAAAATTATAAAAACGTTTTCGAAGTCGAAATCGAAATTATAGAAATTATAAAAACATTTTCGAAATCGAAATCGAAATTGTAAAAGTTATAAAAACGTTTTCGAAATCGAAATTATAGAAATAATAAAAACATTTTCGAAATCGAAATCGAAATCATAGAAATTATAAAAACATTTTCGAAATCGAAGTCGAAATTATAAAAATTAAAGAATGAGTTTTCGAAATCGAAATTTTGAAAAAATTTTGATTTCGAAAATTAAATTGGTGCATTTCGAAGACGTTTTCGAAATCGAAATCGAATTTCGAAAACAGCACTTGTCTTAGCTATCTTGTCATGGGTGGCTACTAAACATGTCCATTGCAAAACGCTTGTGAATCCCGGCTTGCTATCAAGCACGTTTCATGTCTGGCTATCAAGTCATCTCAACGTGAGGTAGAGACCTTCGATATAATACTTCCTACGGTGAGGCGTTCCTTTTGGACGGCGAACACTGCCACAGATGGAAGGAGGGCAAGAGACGGTGTCATACTTTAGACAGAAACCGCTGAGCTGTCGCTTATGTTGGGCATGTGACACCGATCTCAACGGACTCTTTTCAATCGCTCGGTCATGAGTGCTTTAGCCATCTCCCGTAGGTTTTCTTTAAGATTCTCCACCAACGCTGTGAGACAGCCTCTGACCGAGGCTAAATGAAATGGAATGAATTGGAAGGGACATTCATGCGCCACACGCAACCACAAGCTCATTTCTCTCTTCGCTAGTGAACAACCTCTTGTTAGTGTAGTCAGAAAGTTTATCAAGTTTTGCAAAAGCAAAGTTTAGTATAGTCAAATAGTTTTACCGTGACACACGTTTGTGAAAGTGAAGTTTGATCATTGAAGTTTTATTCCGTTTGTGTAGTTAGAAAGTTTATCATGTTGTACAAACGTTTTACTGCAATACAGGTTGATGTATAGTTAGAAAGTTTGATCATGATGTTTTATGAAACACAAGTTTGTGAAAACAAAGTTATAGCACAACACACGTTAGTGAAAGTAAAGTTTATCATGTCGTACAAGCTCCTGTTAGTATAGTTAGAACGTTTATCATGTTGTACAAAAGTTTTACTGCGACAAAGGTTGAAAAAGTGATAATGTAGTCAAATAGTTTTACCGTGACACACGTTTGTGAAAGTAAAGTATTAGATTCCACTGAGTCATCAATACTGGCAAAAGGTGTACAAGTCATATCAAGCATATTCAACTGAGTGTCCATTCCTGACAGTCATCATCATTTGAAATTATTTGAAGATGAAAAGTTGCATTCGTATCCCAACTTCATGGTTTGTAGCAAGAGAGCTTGGTTATTCGTTGAAGGCTATAGAAAGTGTTACAAATGTAAATGAAAATGTTAAAGCTGGCGCTTTAGTTGAAAGACTAATAGATCTAGATGAGCATGCTATGAATCATCATTTGGATCGAAGATGGATAGAGGATTTTCCATGCTGCAATGTAATGATAGTGAAAATAGTAAGATGAAATTGGAGCGATCTGGAGTGAAAAAGAAAAAAGTGACATTTACAACTGATTTGTCAAGTAGCTCTACCAATAAAAGTGACTTCAGAAAGAAACTGGAAGAAGAGACGTTTAAATTATTATGTGAACGGAACTGCGTCGAGTGTTTTAAAGGGGAACGGTCCCTTCTCTTTTTACCATGTTGTCATACTGTTATGTATTCTACATGCTATGTACCTTTGGAAACTATGTTGTGTCCCATCTGTGATCAAGAAATAATTTCAACAGTCAATGTATATAAATGACAAGGTCTTGATGCAATCCTTGTCGATTTTAGAACAGTCATCTATGTCCATGACACCACTGTATCACCGTCTCATTGAAAAGAGAAAGCATGACTATACAAGGCAGTGGATTCTTGTGTTGGAAAAACTATTATCATCCAGTGATTGCAGAGAGATGATACATCGTTTGAGTAATGCCATCATCATTCACGCAAACTGTGAAGATGTTGACTATATGTTATCTTATAATTGTAAACCAAAGCAGTTTACGAATACACTTTCATCACTGATACATCATGGTCTTCTTTCATTACCTTGCTTGGAGTTATGTATTCTGCACGTTGCTTATGGGAAGCCTTTTCTACTTAAGCAGAATTGATGCAAAGGCATTAAACTTTACAAGCATCATCGTACAAACAGATTGTTAATGTCTGGCTCATAACATATCAGCAAACGAAACAGCTGAACTGTTTCCATTGAACTATAGTACCTCACTGAATGATACACTACAGCTACCCACACATGTATCTGCTTCTGACTATTCCACTGGTACTGTGGCTGTTCTCAGTGTATTGCTTTTTACTAGTGCTGTACTCAATGTCTTCCTCTATTTCATTGCGTTTACGTCGGCGATGTTCAAATGCAAACAAAAAATTCTGCCTCACTCTTCGTCGCTTATTAAAATTAAAACCATCTCATCGATGTGAGGCAATGAAGCTGGCAAACACTGCATTCAATTGTAAAGTGTGTTCGGAAATACGAAAAGTGCGTTATATGACATTAAATAGCAAAAAGGCCAAAGCAATTGCCAAGCATGGTAAAGTTCTTCGCACCTTGAGCAGTCCAAAAAACATCAATTCCTGCAAAACGCAAACTATTATCACAGCGCGGTGGCTTCTTATCACTTTTAGCGCCTATCATCATGCCAGCTGCCGGTCCTGCTTTGGTAGGATTAGCTGGTGCTCTCGCGAATAAAGTCATTAATGGATAGATACTAAGTTAAATGGCATGACTTTTCATCAAAGTCAACATGGATTTCTGTTTACGCTGTAATCTCACTATATGTATCGAAGGACCCTCTCATAGTGGGAAGACACATACAACACTGCAATTGTTGGAGCGTCGTAATGAGATTTTTGACTGCATACCGAATCGTGTTGTTTGGTGCTATGGAATTTATCAACATAAGTTAGATCGTGAATTGGTTGGAAAGGGTTACTTGGTTCAACCGGGGATTATCAGCACTGCTGATATTCAACCCTATGATATTATCATTCTTGATGATTTACTTAATGAGAGTAAGAACTCACAAGAAGTAACTGCCATGTCTACCAAGGCTGGGTAAATCCAATTTATTCCACAACATTTCTGTCTTTTCAACTTTGGGTCTCAGATTTCCGTGAAAATTTGCATACATACTCATTTTTTACGCTGAACACGAAAATCTTAGCGGCGACCACACCAAATAAAAACTTTCCATAGAAATCTAGCACTTTTAAAAAGCCATTTTTTCTACATCTCGGTCAGAGGACAAATTGATCTCGGTCACATAGATGTCGAATAGGAAACTCTTCGGCTTCTGCATTTGGGTTGCTGATGAAACTGGGAAGTTAGGATGAATGCTTGCATGCGTAAAGCGAAGTGACCAAAATGTAATGTATTGCATATAATGCCCGTTGACCGTCACCCACCTTGTCCTCTGACCGAGATTTTTAAGGTCTCGGTCAGAGGACAAATTGATGTCGAACAGGAAACTCTTCGGTTTGTGCATTTGGGTTCATGAGACTGCGGGAACTTTGGACGAATACTTGAACGCGTAAAACGAAGTGATCTAAATGTAATTGCATACATTATCATGTCTTTAGACCGAGACCCTTGTACTCTGACCGAGATCTTCAATTTCAACGTTGTCCTCTAACCGAGATTTTTTAGGGTCTCGGTCAGAGGACATTTTCGTGGTTTTTGGAGATTTTGAGAGGGTTAATTGATATAAATGAAAAATTTCTTTTGCATAGATGTTAAGAGCATGGATCCCTCCTATGCTGTGAAATTTCATCGATTCCTGACAAAATTTCTGGTTTCAGCATCCATATGAAATTTTTGGGAATATTCAAATTCTCTGGTCGAAAAAACGGATAAAAATATTTTTAAATCAATATTGCACACTTGTAACGGCATCAAACTGAATTTTCTTTACGGATTTATAAACTAGCACACTGGAGGATTCGTTTGGTGCAAAACGTTTAATGGAAGAATCAATATTCTTCGAGAAAAGGTACCTCGGTCAGAGGACAGAAAACGTCTCGGTCAGAGGACATTTTTTTCATTGGACAATGGAAAGCCAGTGAAAATTCAATGATTAATATTGATTATAATATTTAAAATTAGACTGTCTTAAAGAGCTGATCTTCCTCTTTCAGATGATATAAATATTAGTGGGTGTATTTGAATGTATCTAATCGAAAATCCGTGTTGAAGTGAGAATACTGCAACTTTGGACATGCTTTTTTGGTCTTTTTTCGGCAAAAAACGGCAACTTGTGAAGAAGGTCTTGGCTTTGTGACTTTCTAAAAACCATGCCATAATAGATGAGATCTTTACGGTTCGATTAAAAAAAACTATTGAAATCGGTTCAGAAATATGGATTTTACAAATCAAAGACACATTTTCGTCAAATGTTGTGGATTAAATTGGATTTACCCGGCTGCTCATCACAAACCATGCCTTATCATTTTTATTATGCAAAATCTTTTTCCAAGTGGAAAGGAAGCACGGACTCGAAGTCTAAACACGCATTACTACATCATCTTTAAAAATCGTCGTGATAAAAGTCAAGTTGAATTCCTATCTCGACAAGTTCTTCCACGCAAGTCAAAAGCCTTAATTGAAGTATTTGAGGCTGCTACGAAAAAACACTATAATTATTTATTTTTGGACTTTACCCAGGAGTGTCCTGAGGATTATCGCTTACGCAGTCATCTCTTTGAGAAACCCGTGATCATATATAAATTGTTATGAGTGGTTTTCAACGCATGATTGCTATTCCACAAGAAGAATATATACATCTGACTACAATGCAGAGTGTTCAACAACCTTGGGCAAATCAAATGTCGCAACTTAACCAGCAATATGAACAAGAAGCTGTACAAAGTAAAAATCCATATGATCGTTTGATAAAGCAGAGTTCTACCTTAGAAGAAATGAAACAATTGAAAGAAAAAATTCGCAATGATCTTTCGCTTGGTTCACCCAAACCCTATCGCAATCGCGCACTGAGCTTATACCAAAGTCTCGAACCCAACTTGAAAATCACCCAACGAGCTGAAGTGGTAGGTGATGATGGTGGAGTCATTAGGGACTCAAGAGTGGAAGATTTAATTAATCATGCTGTTCGTGATCGTCGTCGTCACTTTACACCTACAGGATGGGAGTTCTTTTTAAAACATATGAAGAAATTCAATGTTCCAAAGGCAATTCTTAGTCGTGATACCTTAGAAGAATTGGAAAATGATTCTACACCTAGGAAGAGAAAGTTGCAAAGTGTAGAGAGACCTTAAAGAGAATCAAGCAAACTTTGAAAACACCCGAGAAGTTGCCGAAACGTATACCAAAACCTTCAACACGTTATCCATCATTTGATTTTATCACAGACTTCTAATATGAAGAAGCTATGTTGCATCCCATGTTCGGAATTGCCAAACATTCATGTGTCATTGAACTGCTTAAGTGCATGTTGTAAAAGTGATTCATACAAGACGGCTCAAAAAAAGTAGCAAAAGCAGGTCTCAAACACAAACACAAACCCTAGCGGAGAAAAAGACTGATACTTTGAGGCAAATAAACGATCCCTCTTAATAGACGATGGATGAACATCTGAAATCAATTTGCTATAGCCCAAAGCACTATGCAGGTTATGCTTCAGTGAAAAAGTTGTCACAAGCAAGTGGTTATTCACAGAAACAAGTGAAGAGATGGTTAAAAGCTCAACCTGCATATACATTGCACACACAAGCTCAAAAACGTTGTCCTACCCGTTATTATATCGTTCATGATATTGATGAACAATGGCAAGTAGATTTGGCTGATGTTTCTTTATTAGCTAAAAAGAATAAAGGCCATCGCTTTCTCCTAACTGTCATTGACTTATTTCCCGTTATGCTTGGGTTCAACCACTCAAGACAAAACGTGGTGAAGAAGTGGCCGAGGCTTTCCAAAATATTTTCAGTGAAGGACGCATTCCCACACGTATTCAGACTGATCAAGGGAAAGAGTTTGAAAACAGACATGTACGTGCTTTATTTCGCGAACACAACATTGGGCTGTTTAGTGTGAAAAGTGCATACAAGGTTGCAGTGGTCGAACGCTTTAATCGTACACTGAAAACTCGTCTATGGCGTTATTTCCCTGCAAAAGTAACACAAAAGTGGACGGATGTATTACAAGATACTGTACACGCTTACAATCATTCTGTTCATCGCATGATTGGCCACAAACCTGCTGACATAACTCCAGACATGGTGGATACAATCCGTGAAATCAATGCTAAACGCAAGCAACCATCACAAGGTAAACGTGACATTCAGATTTGTGACAAAGTTCGCATTTCCAAGGTGAAAAGCGTGTTTGCGAAAGGTTATCTTCCCGGAAGAAATATTTACTGTCTCCGAGGTTAACAAGAAATTCAAGCCCACTACCTACAAGCTTCGTGATTATCATGGTGAAGAGATTGAAGGGAGTTTTACCGTCATGAGATAACGCCCATCACCAAAGAAGATGATGACTACATGGTTGAAAAGATACTTCGTCATCAAATACGACAAGGGGAAAAGTGGGGCCTGGTGAAATGGGCTGGCTATCCAAATTCAATGAACAGTTGGATTCGTCATTCTGACCCATATCGTGTTAGTCAACGTTCCTAAGCAAAGTAATGAATTGTGTAAATATAAATAAATAAATACCTATGGATCAAACTGCTACGTTTTCTTCTGCTCCCTCGTATGCTAGTCATGGAGCTGGCTTTCCCGTTTATGCTGGATCGAGACGTCAAAAAGGGGGTAGTCTATTGGGTGCTGTCAAAGGTATGATGCTCCCCACTTTCGCAAATGTGAGAAAATCAGCTTTAAAGGAAGCTGTAGGATTAGCAGCAGATGTAGCAAGTGATGCGCTTTCAGGAAGATTGTCGATTCGTGAATCGTTAAAGCGTCATGGAATGCAGCGTTTGAAGAATTTCGGTAAGGCTGGTATCAGGTGTGTCATCGGTCATATCAATCCACTCTCTACTTCAGGCAAACGTAAGCGAAGAGCATCTCGTATACCTCCTACCAAACGCAGACGACGAGGACTGTTTTAAATATGGAATGTAAAACCTCATCCCTTTGCTTATTTAATAGAAAACCTATACAGACGGATATCATTAGGAATTATGTATCCATTCGTTATCCACAGACAAGTATCGATTCCGGTAGTGTCATTCAGTTTTTAATACCAGGAAATTATGCTGAGTACATCGATGTAAATGACATCAATCTACATGTTAAGTTTAAGACAGTAAATAAGGACGGTACAAATATTGACGGCAAGGACAAAGTAGCCGTGAGTAACTTGGCAATAGCAACGCTCTTCAAGGATGTATCATTGACCATTGGTGAAACTCGGGTTGAAGGTGGTCAACATAGTTATCCCTATCTCGGTTATTTTTCAACAGTCATGCAGTTCCAGCCACAAGCACAAAAGAGTCACATGGCTGTTATGGGTTGGTGTAAAGATGAAGCTGGTAAATTTGATAGTGACAAAAACAAGGGATTTGTCCCTCGTGAAAAGTGGACTGCAGAAAGTAGGGTGTGTGAATTATATGGTCCCCTATACTTGGACTTTTTCCGTCAATCACGTTTCTTAATGTCAAAAGTAGACATGCGAGTTCATCTCTTGCCGAACGATCCTGAATTTGTATTGAATATTTATGGAGCAAAGACTGAATTTAAGATTGTGTTTGAAAGTGCTAGACTTTATGTGCGACGAATGACAGTGAATCCTTCGGTGATTAATGGTCACGAGATGGGTTTGAAGAAGTATGATGCTCTTTATGATGTAAATCATACTGAGATCCATAGTTTCACCATTCCTCGTGCGCAAAAGAGCTTTGTTAAAGATAGTTTGTTTCCTATACAATCAACAAGAATGATCATTGTGGGATTGATTGCAAATGATGCATACAATGGTAATATATCGAAGAATCCCGTCAACTTTGAACACTTTGATTTAAATCAAATCGGATTGTATCGTGATACTGATTGCATTCCTGGTACTCATTTTTGTCCAGACTTCGCTAATGGACATTATTCTCGCTCATATAAAAATACTATGGAGACATTTAAATACTGGAACACTGATGACACCAATGGTTTGACCTATGATGAATTTGCTAAAGGTTATACGCTTTATGCATTTGATTTGACAGCAAACAATTAAGCAGGTGCTTCTTATCGTCCGGGCACTGCCACGAAGGGTCTTAAACTAGAATTCTTTTTTGAAAAAGATTTTACGAAAACAGTCAATGTACTCATCTATGCTGTGTTCGATTCCACCACTCGAATTAACAGGCTACGTGACGTTTCCGCTTCTTATACAAGTTAATGAGTTGGTTATCTGATGCAGAGCTAGAGACAGTCGTTCAAGAACATGGTGATGAACGCACTGTTGCAGCATTTCGTGGAGTGTTTTCCATTAATAATATGCCCACAGTTTTACCAAAACCACCCTCATTCGTTATCATGAATACTCACACAGCACACTTACGCGGCAAACACTGGAAAGTTTTATTTATTGATAAAGACTATTGTGGTGAAATCTTTGATTAATTGGCCTTGCCAAACTGTGATTATGTTACACGTTTCATGAACCGTCATTCACGAAAATGGATTTGCAATGCTTTGGCCTATCAACATCCCTTGTCTTCAACATGTGGAGCACATGCCCTCTACTTTGTAATACAACGACTACATTATGACTCTTTACATGACATTTGTAAACATTTTTCACATGATACCCTTGTCAATGAAAAGTGCAGTCGTAACTTTTATAAAAGCCTTAGTAAATATGTACGATTAAAATTTGTTTTCTTTATTATACTTCCATGGAAAAGTAGATGATGTGATTGAATATGTTGTATTTAGTCATCAAACATGAATAGGTAGAGATAAGAAGACATTGTTCACTTGTCACACTCCTGCTTATGAGTGTTGGTTTGTTGAAGGTAAGTCATTATGCGAGGATGTATACGTCCTCTATACTTGTTCCAACTTGAGGATGTAAAATGTATAACACCATATTGATCATGAAGAGGAATGAAATCTCGTCGAATAATGAATGGACGTCCACCTAGAGGGATATAGTACATTGGATGATGCATTATATGTAGAGCATCGTGGAGGTCATCCATTTGAAAAGGTGATAAACTTATTTTAACTTGTCGATGAATATCGTAAAAGGTAATGCGTCGAGCCTTCCATGTAACGTGACACTGAGAAGAGAACTTGGCAATCATGGTTAATTTTAGTCATAGCAAATCTTCTCGTTTAAGCAAAGTATTCATAAGAAATGGACGAAGCCATGTTAAGGTTCATCATCATATTATCATTTGCAATAGTGACATTAGCGGGACGAGGATTAGATGACGCAGTTCGTCTCATCAAATCACCTATTCATGCAACAAGATCTATTGAAGATGTAATTCTTTTCGGCATAGCCGATCCTTGGCTAAATCATGCTTACAAACTTCAAATTTTACGTCAGCGAATGGGTAATGCGTGGGAAATGGTGTTAACAGATCATGGCTTTAAGCGATCGCCTGTAGGCGGCATCGATTTGATCAATCCTGTACGTCGCATTGCAATGGAATTAAAAAATCGCTGTCGTGTGAGCTCATCAATAAAACGTGAAATATTTCATACCCTTACAGATTTTAAACGTAGAAGACCAAGATATCAAGTAATATTTGGTTGTATCAACTATCGTAATATGAAAAAAGGCGGTACAAGCATACTTAGGGGAGTACATTATGTGAAAGGGCAATCACTCTTAACCAAATTCCTAGGACGACAAAAGGTGCCTACGGTGAACAGATTGAAAGCAGCAGTTCTTTATGTTGATACTTTAACATGGAGTTTACAGCAGTGTTTCCCAGTAATGCTCAACCTGAGCGATATGAAAATACAGCTGCCGAGTTTGAGACTGATTTAACACAGCCGATTGACTTAAATGGTGATTGGGAAGTAGCCCTGCAAGATTTGAGGTATGTGAATAATATAAGAACTATTGCAAATGAAGAGATTACATTAGGCACTGCAACGAATCAAGACTTGTACTTTCCAAAACTAGAGCGAAATGATAAGGTACATACCTACAACTTGAATGAACATCCAGCAGAGTGGAATTCTTTTCCTACAGTAAACACCCGTCGGGTAAAGCGAGCTGTTGATGAGATTGTAAATGGTCCTACTTTAATTATCACTGCAGATACAGACATACCCATTGCTAAAAATGCTTCACCACTGAAATGGAAACAACCTACAAACCCATCATTCCGTCATCGTTTAGAGCAATCATACTATTATATGAAAATTCAACGCCTATTGAATGTTATGAATGATTTGGCAAAGGATCTATGGTTCTGGCAGATGGATCCAAATCTACATAAAGTTACACTCTACATGAGACCGACTACTATTTCCCATGGATTTTATGTGAGTGGAGCTCGGCAAAAGATATTTAATCTTAAATCACGTTTCTTTCTACCCAGCACAAAATTTTCAGAAGTAAAAGGACGTGGTACCTTCCCTTTGATAGCTCAAGTGTCTATGAAAGTATCAAAGCAAATTAAGAAATATCCACATTGGCACAGGAAAAAATTTAATATTACCCTACTTTCCCTTGATCGCATGCATGAGCGCTTTGTGTTTTTTAAATCTGGTACTGTTGATGACTTGATCAAACAGGTAAATGAAATAAAGGGATCATCTATGTCCATCACTCGAGCTCACAATAAAGCAAGGATTGATTTCCGTAATGATTATGAGCATTCACACATTGGATTTGTTCACATCAATTCTAAATTTCACGATTTGCTCTCTTTGAATACAGACGTCTTATGGTCACACTATGAATGGGGGAACGTGAAAATAGCATCTGAACAGCAATCCGATTGTCGAATGGTCCTTTATTTCAAACGCACAGACCCTGTTTTACGTCCCAGTCTTACATGGAAGCCAAATGAAAAGTTACCGATACCTCCAAAGCATTATAGCAATGGCTATGATGTTTGTACATACTTGAACAAAGGTGTATCGAATCTACACTCATATCATTTTGACTATGATCCTAAAGCAAATACATTCTGTATTGGTGTACATGGTGAAACGGTCATTCACATTTCAAAACAGACAACAAAGATTTTAGGATTCAAACGTGACATATTCTACGACGAGAAGTATTGTGGCTCAACATCCTTGCTCGATATGAATATCAATCACTTTTGCATTTATACTAACTTTATCCATTCAACACAAGTCGGTGGTCAAATGGTTCCCCTTTTAAGATACATTCCTATTGACAGTGGGGACTTTGGTGTGACCATGCACAGGGAGTTCCTGAACAAGGTATACATTCCAGTCAATGTATCACGATTATCCCATTGCAAATTTGGTATCTATGATGATAGTGGTAATCCCATTCAATTCATTGGTGGGCGCACTGTCTTAACACTTCATTTTCGTCAGATAACATCAAATCATTAAATTTGTATGTTGCATGTGACGCAGTCAATGTCTTTTCTTTCTTGATTAGGTGGCCGTTAAGGCCGTGGTCTCATAAAGACCGTTCGGGCCATTTTCTGGTCTCATCAAGGCTTTTCACTCCTGAAAGTCAGCCTCGTTCAAGAAAGGCTCACTGTCAACCGTTTGCAGAGTGAGTTGCTTACAGTCTTCAATCATTTGTCTCTCTTCTTCTTCCTCTTTTCGTTGAAACTTTCTCTCAACTTCCTTCTTCGTAGGAGTTGAGCTAGCAAGAGGTGTGAATATTTCCTCTGTATCGGACATGACTATGATAATGAAATGCAAGACATTCTTCTTTATGTATGAGAATGATGCATTGTGATTGATAAATGGCTGTCGTCCAATGAGAGAGCTCGAAGCAGGGAGAGAGAATCTATATAAGTGCGGTGCAATGACCATTTCCTCCTAATATCATTAAAATGAATACACCGTCGAATGCCTATGCCCTACTCATGCCAAATGCCCCACACAAGAGGCAAGTGAAAATTATTTACGATGGTGAGGTCGAGCAGCTACAGTTGGACGGGGAAACCATCATTTCCGACGATGAATGCATCACCATCTCCGATGATGAGACGGAGAAGTTAGAGGTGGAGTATGGTGACTGTGAAATTCTGCGAGGTGCATTCCTCAGTGTCTCGGCAAAAGACATAGTAAATGAGAGTGATATTAACATTTTACGAGGTTGGCAAGAGCTCTTCTCCCCAGATATCCAACCTCGTAACGAAGAGGAGTTCGTTTATGTTAATGTTATGTTTCGCCTGGTAGTGAAACGTATTGATGCTTTGGAATAAATGTGTATCATTACATTTGACAGTGTTGTTTTTCCTTCATATAAACCACATGGCTTCGAAATGATCATCGAGTAAGCATATGGTCGATTGGAGTTATTGTTAGAATTATGATATCCTATCATCTAGACACTTAACATATTTACTAGAAATCATTCAACATATGAAAAATGATTTTTGGTGAATCAATTCAAGAATGTAACTTACTTTCAACACTCAAAGCTTGTTCAAACTTTATGTTTCATCTAACGGTTAACATTAACTTGTGCTATATAAAACCCTAGATCCCTAAATCCAACCGTAAATGACCCTATCCTTCAGATGATGAACTTTAGGACTTGTGATGTGTGATATGACCAACGTGATGGTCTTAGTGTTATTAAATGTCACTGATGCTTCATATACTTTTCTTGCCTTCATTTCATCAATTTTTCACCCATCCTCTGAGTTATACGGGCTTGGAACCGTCATGAAAGCAAATGACTTTCAGGCCTCATTATGGATAGCCTCGTAAAGGCTCATGGATCATTCACGGAAAAAGGCAATGAAGCAATGTGCTGTGTGTATGTGTGAGTGTGTATGTCTTCATGTTTTAAAGAAAGGGTATTCTTTACTCATATTTATATTTAGGTCCAAACCATCTCCCCTCTTTTAGCATGTTGGATTGTCTTTGATGACTAACTATTGTTGCTTTTTTCACATAGTCAATCGTTTCTAGACAATCGGTAATCTTCCTTGGATCACCTGTCTTGATTGCCATGGAGTAGTACCTTTCTGACAACTGCATGATTGTGTTCTTTTCTTTCTTTTGACGAATCATTAATTCAGTCTCTGTCTCACTCATGATGCTGGATCACTACACTGTAACAATGCTGACTGAAAAGTGAATTTCTATAAAGTGCTACCTCCTTACATCTTGTCGTAGGAAACCTGAGCCCTGGATGACGAACTTTAGGACTTATGATGTGTGGTATGACATAGCGATTTATTCTCCCTGACCCTACGTTGGCAGTCAACAATTTTCATGATAAGAGATTGAACGTCATCTTAACGAAGAGAGAAGTCTGGTGTGTTGCATGTGGTCCAAGGGTGGCCTCCCATTTCATCATTTATTCTTCATCTCTGCATTACATATCCGAAGATATGTGGCGGGCTTGTGACCGCTTTAGCTGCATTAGAAGATAGCCCTTAAGAGGGCTCATGGGGCGTTCCCGACGAAGGGTGATGAAAGAATGTCTTGTATGCATGAAAGGTGATGTTATGTTTATAAAAAGGACAATCATTTAACTTGGGCGGGACTGGCCGATGCCGCTGAGAGCTATTTTCAACCTCTCTACCAGATAAGCATCAGGCTCCACCTGAACCGCACTGGTATAAAAGGTTTGCACCTGCTCCGAGGAACCAATCCTTCTAAGGAATTGAAGATACATCTCAGCCCTTTCAGCTCGATCAAACTCCTCCCGAAAGTTTCTTGGCTTTATGCGCGGTTTTTGAGGCGAGCTTATGGTTGTGTTGGGCGTTTCCTCCATGACTGAAATGAATATGAAAGAGATGCAACGGTTTATATACCCAGTGAGCACAAAGCCAAGATTCAGACTTTCCTTATTTGGCCATGCGTTTGACATGACAACAGCGGTTTTACCAAATATGGGCATCGGCAGACACCGTGCTTTCAGTAACCAACTTCCAACACAAAGACTGGTTACCCTATGACGCGAAAAATTTTGACGTCAATGCCTGCAGTAACCCTCTCATTATTGCCAAGTTACAATGACAAACGATTGACGTTGCCAACCCTGAGTTACTGAGGCTAGACGAGATTTCACAAAGGTCTGATAGCAGAAGCCATAGCGACTTGATAGCAAGCGTTTAGTTGTTAAAACATTCATTGACTATCATTTTTAAAATTCAACTAGCATGTCAATGAGGATAGACAAGCTAGGCTGATGAATCCGTTACAGGCATTACTCAGAGGGGATCTTATCCCGACTCCAAGGCCTCGGCCCTCAAATCCAACCTCCCGCGGACAGAGGGTGCGTCATATCACTGTTGGTATTCGGACCCCAATTTTGACATGAAAACCAGTGGAGCTATTTACATCAGGAAGCAAGTCTCGAGCCGAAGCTCGCCTCTGACAACTTCATAAAGGTCTTTATTGAAATCAGAAGGTTTGAAAACCTTATAAAACATCAAAAAATAGCAAATTTAAATTTTTCAGCATTTAGTACTACTTATGAAATTTATAAGTAGTATGTAAATATAGGTCTGATCAATTGCTATTGAACCTTTTTTGAATCAACTCAATCGCTACACTAGAACCGAAGGTACACCGTTTATAAGTATTGGACCTACTTGATCAAAGTGATCACCAGCCATATACTGGCTAACATCTATAAGTCTGACACCTTAGCTGATATCAGCAATGAAATTTACTAAGTCGGTTGATTTTGGAATTTCCGATGCTATCATCAGAGATCCGGAGAGACGACCTACCTCTGACAATCTCTCTCGTCTTAATGAAATTTCTCATTCGGTTCCCAGCTTATATAGTTTGTGGCGATCAGCTGATGACGCAATCTCAATCATCCAAAACTTTAAACACTTCTATCTCCGATTCTAGAGCTCCGATTCACTTCAAATTTTGACAGTCACGTTTTCTCGCTCTAACCTTTCATTTAAGCCATCTCTCGACTCTCTACGATTACCAGAAGCCGAGTTGAAAAAACTTTGAAAAAGTTTCAAACTATCCAAAATCTTGGAAAATGCGCAAAAATTCGATTTTAAACAAGCTCTCATTTGGAAACGAAACCTTCCGCAGATCTGAAAATGTGGGATCCTAGAGAACAAAGTGCGGTGTTTCCACTAAAGGAAATCGGAGCTCTTCATTCACTTTCATTCCTGAGATAGTCGTCACCAAAGTAGGCTACAATTTAACATTTTCACGAAAAAAAAATCCTGTGACAGACCCGTAGTGAAGAAAATTTTCGAAAAAAAATTTTCTGCGAACTTCAACGCTAAACTTTGATAGAAGTTTGTTTCACATGTTTCTGAGCAACTTTGGTCAAAACATCACTTTTGACAAAGTTCGACTCGAGGGGTGGAGGGGCATGTATTTTTATCGAAACATCACCGGCCCAACTTTTGACGAGAAACACGATGGGAGGGGTCTCGGAGCTCAATTCTGACATTTTTAAATTTTTTTTACGAAAAAATCCTAACTGTCGGAGCCCCATAGTGAAGGTTAGCACTTTTCTCTCCAATTGAGCTGGAAATCACCCTACCGATGTAAAATGTCATGTAGAATCCGAATCTGCCCTCCGTTTGTCCATCCGGACACTCCTTCACCCCGAAATAGGGCCTTTCTCATCCCAAAACATCCAAAACCTGTCTTTTTCAGAGATTCCTGACATTTTCAAGTCACTCTCACACCTAAACCAGGCAACACTTGGACATGCTCCATCATGGACGGTTTCCTCCTCTCGGACCCATCATCCCCAACACATCCCTGGCGACATCCTGACAGGAGGGGGGGTGAGTCAGCAGCGGTGAGTCAGTAGCGATGACTCATCGCTGCACATTTGTCCTTCGCATGGGAACAGGCTTACTACTATTGCTGTGTTGCCGCTCTCATCCTCAACAACTTTTTTCAGAGAAATTTCTAAATCAACATTCTTGAAACTTGCCATATGTAGTGATGCAAATGGAAAATATTCCCGAAAATTTTCCAGAAAATTTTCCGGAAAATTTTCCAAAATTTTCAAAATTTTCCGGAAAATTTTCCAAAATTTTCAAAATTTTCCGGAAAATTTTCCAGTGGAAAATTTTGAAATTTATTTTTTGGTGATTGACATTTTTTCCTTTGTTTTGGAGACCTGTTGTAGTCGTTTGAGAAGACTATGCAATATGCAAAGACCGAAAACTTCTCTATCATTCCTGCATGTTACCTTTTGGAACCATGCACCCTTTCCATGTCTATTTCAGATCATCCCAAATGAATTTCAGATATTAGATGGATTTCAGATTTCTCTAATTGAATTTCAGATATCTATCAGAAACCCAACTTTGAAAGGATCTTAAATTCAACTGGACAATCTCCAATTCATCTGGAAATGTCTGAAATTCATTTGGGTAGATCTGAAATCGATTTGGAACTATCTGAACCATCTGAGCTAGAAATGGAAGATGTGCATGCAGTTTGTCCTCAACGAAGATCGGACAATATGCCAGAACTTAGAAACTGTCATAGATATTCTTCTACTCATCACAGATATCTTTAGTTTCCAAATATCTCACGAGTTTACAGTCTTCCAACATGGTCGCTCATGTATTGCGTGGACTGTGTGCTTATTCTTCACATATTCATCAACATATGGAGAATTTGTATCACTATGATCAAGGCTGCACAATAAAGCTTAACTTTCAAGCTAACAAGCAAACTTCAAAATTATTTTTGCTCCAGATCTTTCATTTCACATTGCATGAAATTATACCTCTATTGTAAAGCAAGATTCACGTTATCCCAAACGGTGTCTGTGTGATAATCAAAAATGCTAACAAATTAGCACAAGCCACTGGTGGCAAAGGAATGTTCAAAAATCCGCGGACGGAACTCGTAGTGCTACGATCGCTTTAATCGAAATAATGATGAAATCAAGAGTTTTAGACCCATTCTATTGGTATGTACCTGCCTCGGCTGCGGAAGCGCTCAGATTATAGGGCGTATCACAAAAATCAAAACTTTCAAAATTTTCCAAAATTTTCCATAATTTTCCAATTTTTTCCGAAATTTTCCAATTTTTTCCATAATTTTCCATGGAAAATTTTGATTCAAAATTTTTCGGAAAATTTTCATCACTAGCCATATGATATCAGTGAATTATGCTTTATATCATATGTCATTTCTAAAGCTTTTTGTCGCATCGCACATCGCACAGCCGACAAAACATTAATTTCGAGCCATTGCCGTAATGTTTTTCTTGCCACGATAAATCCGCACTAAAATGGGTTCAAATTTAGGCATCTATTTCTCATCTAGTCATTCTAAACAATTAAATATCTTTGGTATACAGTCTCGATTTTATTTAATGAACTCGAAGGGGATGCGGTTGGTGATTGTTACAAAATGTGAGATATGCAAAATTTTGCAGTTTTGAAGAAATTGCCACGGAATTGATTGATCATGATTGTAATGCAGAAGGAATGATGGTATTTTGCAGATTCTCAGTGTCGTGACAGCCTTGGAGAGGTAATGTTTGTTAAATTAGCAATTCGATGAGTTCCTGTTGCTTTCATGCTCAACTTCAAGAGTATCTTCTTAAGCTAGATCACCAGGCAACCTACCACTGGAAGAGCAAAATAACCGAATCGAAGACAATAATATCAATTAACTTTGAAAGATGCATAGGTCCACATCACTATTCAGATTCAAGAGATTCAAAAAATGAAGCATGAATTTAGTGAATCATGAAATCATGACTGTGAAAATTGAATTCAACATGAAATTTCAGCCAAGAAAGCACGAATGATATCGCATTTTTTTCAGGAAGACTTCCATTGTGATACGAATCATGAAATTCCCTTGAAAATCAGCTTAACGTCCGCTTGTAACGTTAAGATGCTTGTTAGCAAATATTAATTCCTTTTGATATCCAACTTGTTTCATACTACCTATATAGGGGCGTCATCACGGTGGTATATAAATTTGCAAAGTTTTGACTTTTTTAAAACTACTCAAATGATTTTCTGGACCACGGGAACGTACGTAGTCTGCGCAAGGAACTGAATCTTTTCATATAAAAATTTTCACTGTATACGGACCATAGAGTAGGGATATATAGGGACAGTGTCGACTCAAAAAAGCATCTCTATACATTGAAGATTTATACACGGAGATATTACGGAGATCACGTTCCCGTGGTCAAAAAGTTATTTGAGGACTTTTGAAAAAAGTCAAAATTTGCCAATTTATATACTACCGAGATGACTCTCCCATATAAGTAGAATGAAACAAGTTGGATATCAAAAGGAATGAACATTTGCTAATAAACATCCTGACTTACGGACTTACTGTTAGACGAAAATTAAGCTGATTATCAAGGGAATTTCATGAATTGTATTATAATGAAAGTCTTCATGAAAAAGTCGCGATATTCTTCGTGCTTTCCAATTTTCACCGGCATGATTTTATGATTCGATCACTAAATTCATGCTTCATTTCTGGAATCTGAATAGTGATGTGGAGCCATTTACATCTTTCAAACTTAAATGAAATTATTGTCATAGAGTAAGTATGTTAGGTAGAATGGTATCTCCGCATTTATTAAATCCTCAATGTGTATACATTTTCGATTTCATTAAATGAACTCAAGGGAGATGATATAGTCAGAATTGTTTAAAATTGTAAGATATGCACATTTATGCAGTTTTGAAATTACAACGGAATTGACTGATCATGATAGCTGTTGTGTTTTCAATGTCTTACTCTGTGTGATTTGCCTTTCTTTTACTGTACTGAATTTAATCAATCTGATGCTGTACACAATTCAATACAACAACATGTCATCCTGCTACTAGCGCATGGTTCTTACTCGAAACACGTTTCTGTAACTGTTAAGTTATTTACATTACAATTTACGTACATTGGCGACGAGGAAAATTTGACTGCAATAGTGTTGCAAATATTACGCCAGACATTCTACAGTGCTGAAAATGTCTGTAAATCCGTATCTTTAATCCGTAATCTGTAATCTTTCTCCATATCCTCAACGGACAAGGAGATATGGGCTCTCTACTCAGAAAGACTTTCGTTTTACTTTGGCGCTTGTGGCATAAAGGACGATGCGGAAAAGAAAAACGATTTCTTAGCTTGGTGCGGTGAAGAACTATTCTCAACTCTCACGAGTTTATTTTCTCCAGTGAAATTATCTGACACTGCTATAACCTTTGTTGATATCACCGACAAGTTAAACGTTCATTTCAAAGAAGAATCTAACTTCATGTCCGCTACATATTCGCTCTATTCCCACAAACAGAAACCTGGACAAAGTTCGTCAGAATGGTTTGCTGAATTGCGTGAGAAGGCTAGACATTGTGGCTTTGATGCTAGTTGTGTCAGTGCGCCTAGAAAACTTGCATTACGGGATCTTATTGTGATCAGTTGTGCAGATCTACGAGTTCGTTAAGCTCTACTGAAAGAAGGTGATCCTACTTTCCAACGTGCGGAAGAAATAGCTCTACAGATTGAGCAGTTATCCAAAGAAATGAAATTGATTCAACCTACTGCTGCAGTTACGGAAAGTTCAAAACAAGTTGCTAAGCTTCGACCTGCAAGACCAAATGGTGTGTCTAAATACAATGGTAATTTTTCGAAGAATAAAACTGCTAAAAGTTACTTCTGCTTCTGCGGTAAGAATAATCACAAACGTGAAGAATGCAAGTACCGGAACTATTCAATCTGTGTATGGAAGAAATTCTGCAAATTCACCTGTTGTGTCGTCCAGCAAGAATTCTGCCAACAAAGTATATTCTGTTGATACTCTTGTCAGTTCTCTGAATTCTTCTCATAATATGATTCATGATTCGCCTTTCATGTCACCTATTGATGTAAATGGTAAAGACATTCTTTTTGAAATTGACACAGGCTCCCCTGCGTTAATTATTGATGAACGTACGTGGTGTCGAATCGGGTCCCCTAAATTGTTGGACACCGACATTTCACTTAATTCTTACACAGGTCATGACATAAATGTCAAAGGTCATTGTAAAGTGAATGCCTGGGTATTGGGAAGTTCACAGATTTTGAATTTACTTGTTGTGTCAGGTAGAAAATCGCCTTTGTTTGGTCGAGATTCTATTAGGAAAACAAATCTTGATGTCACTGATTTGATGCGTAATGAATTTTTATACCGGTCAGATATAGTGATGTGCTCATCCGCTTCTTAGCTGACTCCGCTTTGACTGATTATGATGACGTGTTTTCAACCGACTTAGGACAATCCACAAAGTTCAAGGCAAAGCTTCATGTCGATGAAAATGCCGTTCCCAAATTTCACAAACCTAGACAAGTACCTTTTGCGCGTATGAATGCAGTAAAAGATGAGATTCATAGATTAGAATGTAACGGGACTTTATCAAAAGTTTCGCATTCCGACTGGGCAGCGCCTATTGTGGTTGTTCTGAAAACTAATGATCAAATTCGCTTATGTGGTGATTTTAAAGTAACAATTAATCCTTGGTTAAAGCAAGATCAATGCTTGATTCCAACTCCTGAGGAATTACTTGTGAAGTTGAATGGAGGAAAGAAATTCACCAAATTAGATATGGCAGATGCGTATACTCAGCTTGAATTGGATGAAGCAAGTAAAGACATCGCAGTCATCAACACACCTCTGGGCATCTACATATACAATAGACTTGCTTACGGCATAGCTTTCGCTCCCGTATTATTTCAAAGGTTGGCAAATGAGTTGATTGATGGTATCCCTCATACTGCTGCATACATTGATGATCTTATCGTTACGGGTAGCAGCGATGAAGAACATGATAAGTCACTGCGAATGCTGTTAGATAGAATCCGCGAGTATGGACTAAAACTGAAAAAAGAAAAATGCAGATTTTTCGCTGATGAAGTTAGGTACTTGGGATTTATTGTCAACCAGGAAGGGAAGAAACTGGACTCCGAGAGAGCAATAGTGAATTTTCCTGTTCCTACGAACGTTAAAGAAGTTGAATGTTTTCTTGAGAAAATAAACTACTATGGGAATTTCATTCGCTATGCTTCACAGGTGTCTTACCCTCTCAACAACCTTAGGAAGAAAGGAGTGCCCTGGAAATGGTCCAATCAATGTCAACGAGCTTTCGATGAGCTAAAAGATAGGCTTGCAAAGGCAACCTTACTTGTACATTTCGATCCGAATAAGACCTTGATTCTAACTGCGGATGCCTCACAGTTCGGTGTAGGTACGGTGCTGTTACAGAAAGACGAGGCCGGTAATGAATTGCCTATAGCTCACGCTTCGAAAACCCTTACTGCGGCTGAAAGGAACTACAGCCAAATTGAAAAAGAGTTATTATCCATTATTTTCGGTGTGAAGAAGTTCAAACAATATTTACTGGGACATAAGTTCTTGCTGGTGACTGATCACAAACCCTTATTGACTCTATTCAATCCGGTAAGAGAATTCCTGAAACTACAGCTGCACGCTTACAAAGATGGGCAATAACTCTGATGGGTTATGATTACGAGATTGTCTAAAAGAAATCTACTGATCACGGCAATGCTGATTCGGTTTCGAGGTTACCTGTGTCCAATACAATGTTTGATGATTCTGATTCCGAAATGGTTCACGCGCTATATGAAGAAACCCTACAAGATGTACCGATAAATTCAGAGTTGATTCAAAAACATACGAAATCTGACATGACATTATCGAAAATCATGCGATTCACTACACATGGATGGCCGACCAAATGCAGCGATTATTCACTCAAACCATATTTTCAGCGGAGAGACGAGTTCACTGTTCAACAGAATTGCTTATTAAAGGGTCTCGGAGTGGTTATTCCTAAACTATTACAGAAAGACTGTCCGAACTTACTACATAGCAGTCACATGGGCACGAATCGAATGAAGCAATGTGCTAGAAGATGGATATGGTGACCTGAGATGGATAGTGAAATACAACATTTGTCCTCACATTGTGAAAGATGCCAAAGGAACGCGTCAAATTCGCCGGAATCTTACTTACCATGGCCTATATACTCCGGAGCATTCTTGGGACAGAATAAATATAGATTTCCTCGGACCGTTCTGGGGAGAGAAATGGCTGGTTGTTGTTGACGCAAAATCAAAATATTCTTTTCTTATTCGAATGGGTTCAGACACTACTGCTACAGCTACAGCTAGTGCGTTGGAATCTATTTTTGCAATACTTGGTCCTAGTAATTGCATAGTATCGGATAATGGTCCACCGTTCAATTCCAACCAAATGAATAGCTTCTATGCAAAATGGAATATTAATCATATGACAAGCAGTCCATTCCGACCTCAAGGCAATGGCATCGCAAACGCTTTGTAAGAACATTCAAGGAGACAATAGTAGTAAGCAAGTGACAAACACCAGATAGCGCAAGATGGCGGCCGTTTCCCACCCTACCCCCCTACCCCTACCCCTACCCCTACCCCCCCTACCCCTACCCCTACCCCCCTACCCCTACCCCCCCTACCCCTACCCCCTCCTCTCTTCCTCCTCCTCCCTGTCCTGGGGTGTTGTGCCGCCCGGGTGGGCTTGGGTGCCGGCCTGGTGGACGTGGTGTGCCGGCCTGGTGGACGTGGTGTCCATCGTCTTCCTCGTCAAAAATGGTCTCAACAAGTTTTTCCACCCCGGGGGGGGTAGGGTGGGAGGAAATCCAAAGTGTCGAAATTCGATGCGCCAGTGCTACCATCGTCTTCCTCGTCAAAAGTTAGGTCGACAAGTTTTTCCCACCCTACCCCTACCCCCCCCCGGGAGAGCTAGCTGCTATCTCGGCTTCTAGTGGACGGATTTTGTTCGTTCGGGTTGCATTCGAAAGAGGATGAAAAACTAACCTATGACATTTTTTGGCGCGAGTCAATCCGATCAGCCGTTCAAAAGTTAGAGCGGTTACAAGATTTTAGGAAAGGTTGAAAAAATCCTAAGTGTCAGAGTGACTGTGTACGGTAAAAATGAAAAATTTTTTCCAAAGTGTCGAATTTCGATGCGCCAGTGCTACCATCGTCTTCCTCGTCAAAAGTTAGGTCGACAAGTTTTTCCCACCCTACCCCTACCCCTACCCCTACCCCTACCCCCCCCGGGAGAGCTAGCTGCTATCTCGGCTTCTAGTGGACGGATTTTGTTCGTTCGGGTTGCATTCGAAAGAGGATGAAAAACTAACCTATGACATTTTTTGGCGCGAGTCAATCCGATCAGCCGTTCAAAAGTTAGAGCGGTTACAAGATTTTAGGAAAGGTTGAAAAAATCCTAAGTGTCAGAGTGACTGTGTACGGTAAAAATGAAAAATTTTTTCCAAAGTGTCGAATTTCGATGCGCCAGTGCTACCATCGTCTTTCTCGTCAAAAGTTAGGTCGACAAGTTTTTCCCACCCTACCCCTACCCCCCTACCCCTACCCCTACCCCCCCCGGGAGAGCTAGCTGCTATCTCGGCTTCTAGTGGACGGATTTTGTTCGTTCGGGTTGCATTCGAAAGAGGATGAAAAACTAACCTATGACATTTTTTGGCGCGAGTCAATCCGATCAGCCGTTCAAAAGTTAGAGCGGTTACAAGATTTTAGGAAAGGTTGAAAAAATCCTAAGTGTCAGAGTGACTGTGTACGGTAAAAATGAAAAATTTTTTCCAAAGTGTCGAATTTCGATGCGCCAGTGCTACCATCGTCTTTCTCGTCAAAAGTTAGGTCGACAAGTTTTTCCCACCCTACCCCTACCCCCTACCCCTACCCCCCCGGGAGAGCTAGCTGCTATCTCGGCTTCTAGTGGACGGATTTTGTTCGTTCGGGTTGCATTCGAAAGAGGATGAAAAACTAACCTATGACATTTTTTGGCGCGAGTCAATCCGATCAGCCGTTCAAAAGTTAGAGCGGTTACAAGATTTTAGGAAAGGTTGAAAAAATCCTAAGTGTCAGAGTGACTGTGTACGGTAAAAATGAAAAATTTTTTCCAAAGTGTCGAATTTCGATGCGCCAGTGCTACCATCGTCTTTCTCGTCAAAAGTTAGGTCGACAAGTTTTTCCCACCCTACCCCCCCCCTACCCCTACCCCCCCCTCGGGAGAGCTAGCTTCGATTTTGGCTTCCAGTGGACGGATTTTGTCGTGCCATAGCTCGTTTGAAAGCTAAGAGTGAGACAAATTCACTGAAAGAATCGGCTTGTTCCTATCTGTCTTCGTTTAGATGTGAGACGCCATTTAAGATTTTGGGACATTGGCGAAAAACGACAGAGTTAGAATTTGGGACGTTTTGGGTTGTAGCGCCAAAACCAAGCATCGGATTGGAAAACGGATTTCAGATTTGGAATCAGCTTGATGTTATTGTCCAATGAGGATCATCATCCAATGAGAATCAAGCATTTCTATATAAATAGCGAGCCTTCCACAGTGAGAATCATTCCATCGTTGAATCACACGAGTGACGGACGCACATTTTCTCTCTCTCTAGTTCCCTATTCTATTATCCAACTAAAATGGTAAGTCGCTACTTTCCTCCCTCTCCTCCCTTGAACGTAAACTTAATACAATCTTTTTCATTTTCAGGCATCTACTCCATCTGCTACACTAGTAGGACAAAATGGCGGTCAAACGTTACAAGGTTCGCTACGATCAGATCATCTACAACTGAGGCCAGTCGAAGAAACAACCAAGGTACATAATCCTACACCGCTACAGCGTAAATTTAAACAAGTCTTGCGTTATGACGATCATAGCGTAGTACTCCAAACGGGAATGCTCCCTTCCACGGATGTCAAGATAATGCGCAATCAGTATGGGGACTACATACTGATCCCCGTGAGTCCGTACATTCGCCACCAACTTGATATTATTGAGGAGTACGTGACATTAAATATGGACATTCCTACTCCTCTTGCTCAAGAGTGGAAGGCGAGAGATGACAAGGATACTCCCTATAGAAAGATTTGGGATGGTAATCACATTTGCCTACCAGTATCACATTGGTGTACTTACTATAAGAAGGATGGAGATCATTCAATACCCATCAGATGTGATGAGCTCGGAGAAGGTACTTGGGATATCCTTTTCAAAGTGAATGGGCTATATTATGGTCGACACAAGGATAATAAAATAGCCTCTCTCTCCATGCATATGGAATCCATCCTATATATTCCAAAACCACCCAACGTGGATGACATAATTGATCAAATCCTTAACAGCAGTGGTACGAAGCGCAAGTCGGAGAAGAATGCTGCATCAAAACGCAAATCAAAGAAGGAGAATTACTAGTCCTTTCCTAACTCTACCCTATGACAATTCGCTTATGTGCTTTGAGTGTCGTAGACGTGGTCTTATTAGATACATTTTACTTCTTCGTTGCCATCATATCATTTGCGTATTTTGTCGTGAAAAGCATCGATGTAATTCTTCATTTTGTAATATGTTATAGATCGTTTCCTTAGATGTGTAAATTTCCGTTTTAGGCTTCTATCATCATTTTTATGGATTGTGAGGGTGAACCTGTACAGGAGCTCAGTGCTATTGCTATGAACAATTGGACATATCAGATTGTCAGTGTCTATCATCAACATGCCAACTGCAATCCCAATGTTGATCAATGGGCGAGAAAACACATTCATGGACTTAATCTGAAATATTTGCAGGACTATGGCTTTTCTTGTGAGAGTGCTCTTCTTATTGACTTTAAACGATGGTTAGCTACTTTCAATGTTATACGCATCTTTTGTAATAATCCTGGTAAGGAGAGGAAAGTATTTCCCAATCTAATCATTGATGATATTTTGCTCCCGCCTTGGGATAGTAGAGTGAATCAACACTACCATGAAGTCACGAAACGTTTTAAGGATTTGTGTGTTCCTATTTTGTCTGTTCGTTGTAGTAGCTACGTTCATAACCAATGCTTCTTTCCTCCTTACCTCAACACTGCAAAAGTCCTGTATGGTTATCATTGCTCGCTGTATGATAGTTACCAGCTGTATCTATTTTATCTCTTTCAAACCATTGATTTATAATGCATGCTTGTTACCGTTATTCAATAAATGTTACTATGAGAAGAGTTGTTTTCATGCAATGGATGGGTTAGATAAAGGGCGATCATGTCTTTCTCAAACGACTGCGGAACATTACATTTTTATAGGCAAAGTTTAAAAGGAGCTGTTCAAGATTATGTGATAAATTTTCATAAAGATGAGACCGACATCGAAGCAGTGGTCGATGATGCTAGCACTCTATTTCTAGAGTTAATGAATACATTCTCTGATAGCATTATCATGGCGCGATTAGTTGCGAAAATTAAGTTTAGTCATTTTGGAAAGGAAGAGGTGGAAAGTCGCTCTTTCCATTTTGCTTCTTATTCAATGGAAGTGGTAGATCACCCCCAAGAATTTTTTAAAAGACATATGATAAAAATTGCTGAACGTCTTAACGCATTTAACCATCATGGTAGCAGTCTAGTGATTGAAGCGATTTCAGATATTCACATTCAACTTTCCATAAAGAAAAATTGAAAATGCAGTGGTACTTGATTGTAGCACAACTGGTTTTCGAGCTATGTCTGCTCACTCTCGAAGTATATTCCTTCTGTACATGCGTCTATTATTTAGAAAAGGCTAGCAAATTCATATCTTCAAAAAGACTTGCTATAGACATCAGTAACGGTGAAACTATGTGTTGCGATGTATGTAAGCGAAAGGATGGAAATGAAAAGCGCATCTTCAAGAGATGTAAGCATGCTTTTTGTCAACGATGTTTCATACGTAATTGCATTCAACTTTGCCAATGTAACCACTGTGATATTGCTCATTTCGAGTGTCACTTATGTCGCAATAGTTAGTACCTATGCAAATGTGGTAAAGATAGGTTTTAGCAAAGACTAACACGGAAAATGGCGAAACGTAAAATGACGAAACGTAAAAGTCAAAAGTCTTCAAAGTTTTCTTCAGCCATTCAAGCTCTCCGACGAATGAAAGCAAATCAGCGATACAATGCTATACGACATGCTAACGATAAATTCATTTGTGAAATTATTTCTCATGTGAGGAAGTTGAGGACGAAGAAATTAGCGCCAAAACAACGAAAGTTACTTAAGCGATATGCTACGAAATTGCGTTTCATCTCCAATCCTAAAGTCACCCTTCAAAGAAAGAGGAAAACTCTAACACAAAAGGGCGGTTTCCTTTCAGCAATACTTCCAATGATAGCTCCTGCCGTGGGCAACCTATTGGGTAATATCTTTGGCTCTAAGCGTTAATTATGCAAATGTTGAATCTCAAAGTAATAAAATGGATTTCAGACTTCAATGTGATAAAGTTCTGACTGTATCAGGTCCATCTCATGCAGGTAAAACTGTTTTCACGCTGAATTTATTGGATAAAAGAAGGGAGTTGTTTAAGGAAGCTATCAATCGAGTGATTTGGTGTTATGGTATTTATCAACCGTCGCTGTTTCAGGAATTGCAAAGTCGCAACTTTATTCGACATGAAGGAATTATTCCAGTGGATAAACTTCAGTCTAATGATGTTGTTGTATTGGATGATTTATTAAAAGAAAGTAAGAATTCAAAAGACGTTACAGATATGTTCACTCGCGCAGCACATCATAAAAGGTGCTTTATCATCTATATCACACAAAATTTGTTTCCTGATGGAAAAGAAGCTCGTACACGAAACCTGAATACACACTATTATGCTATTTTCAAGAATCCGCGAGATAAAAGTCAATTTGAAATTTTAGCGCGACAAGTTGCACCCAGAGGATCAAAAGCCTTAATTGAAATTTTTCAAGCAGCTACTGAAAGACCATACGGTTACTTATTCATTGACTTTACGCAAGAGTGTCCGGAAGAATTTAGATTTCGAAGTGATATTTTGAAAACTCCCATGATTATCTACAAACTATGAGTTCTTATTCTCGCATGATTGTTATTCCTCAAGATGAATATGTACAATTGACTGCCATGCAGCAAGTAAAGCAACCTCTTGCAAATCAAATGTATAGGAAAGAAATAGATTATCAGCAAAATGTTCACATCAAAGATCCACATCGTGCTGTATTATTACAATCGGAAACTGTTGAGCAATTGAAAAACTTGAAGAATAAGATGCGTGACTCTGTATCGACTGCTACACCTTTAGCATCTCGCGCACATGCCATATCTCTTTTCAACAGTATTGAACCCCATCTCAATGTAAATGATAGAGGAGAAATCATTACAGATGAAAATAAAGTGATTGATGCTTCACGTTATGAAGACTTGATTCAGTATGCGACACGTAGAAAGCGCCGTCAGGGCTATGTTCCACCTGGTTGGACATACTTTCTTAAACTATTGAAAAAGCATAATGTACCAAAATTTGCTTTGAATAATGAGACATTGAAGGAACTTGATTCAACAGTGGCTACTGCTCCAATGCTTCAGACGATGAAAATGCCAACAAATTGGTTTAAGACGTCACCTGCTACATCCCCTCCCACACTCACTAAGCAAACAAGAGGAAGAACTCGACGTAGATCTACATCGCCGCTAAAACTAGTAAAAGGAAAACGTAAAACAGCTCCTCCTAGGAAATACATGTTCTCAGACTATTAATATGAAGCAGATGTGTTGCTTGCCATGTAATGAGCCGCCAGAGGTGAATGTCGTTGTCACTTGCACTTGCTGCGCCAGCTCTCACAATGAAACCCCTAAGCAATGTGAACACGATCGCAAAACCGCTAAAGCTAAATGCTGCAGTTGTTGTAAATGTAGAAAGGCAAGAAAGCAAAAAGATGAGAAGGAGGAAAAAGAGTCAGTCGTCATCGACTGAACGTTTGAAATCAATCTATTATGATGTAAAACATCCGGCAGGATTTGCATCTATCAAGAAATTATCAAAAGCGAGTGGTCTTCCACAATCACAAGTGAAACGATGGTTAAAGGGTCAGGCTACCTATACACTCCACAAACAAGCGAAAAAGAAGTACCGCACCCGCCATTATATTGTTCATGACATCGATGAACAGTGGCAAGCAGATTTGTGCGATGTCGCCTCCATTTCAAAACATAACTCGGGCAATAATTTTATTTTAACCGTCATTGATATTTTCTCGCGTTATGCGTGGGCTCAACCTTTAAAAACTAAAGAAGGGAAAGGAGTAGCAAAAGCATTCCAAACAATTTTTCGAGAAGGTCGCATTCCAAAAAGAATTCAGAGTGATCAAGGAAAAGAGTTTGAAAATCAGCATGTGAGAAGATTATTTGAGAGGCATGACATTGAGTTGTTTAGTGTAAAGAGTGCTTATAAAGCTGCACTCGTTGAACGTTTTAATCGCACATTAAAAAATCGCTTGTGGCGACATTTTACTGCCAACTTGACACAAAATTGGACAAAGGTTCTACAAGATACACTCCATGCCTACAATCACTCTATCCATCGTTCTATTGGACTCAGACCAGTAGATGCAAATGCTGACAATGTAGATAAAGTGCGCGAATCATTCCAACGTAAACGCACTCATGTGAAAAGTGATGTGAAAATTGGTGATAAAGTTCGTATCTCAAAAGTGAAAAGTCTTTTTGCTAAAGGGTACCTTCCGAATTGGACAGAGGAGGTATTTACAGTATCAAGGATTAATCAAAAAGACTCTCCAACCACCTACAAGTTGAAAGATTACGATAATGAAGAAATTGAGGGTAGCTTTTACCGCGATGAGATTGAGGTAGTCACTGAAAGTGAAACATATTTGGTAGAGAAAATCATTCGATGTAAAAAACGGCAAGGTGAAGAATGGTGTCTTGTTAAATGGACTGGTTATCCTTCAAGTATGAACTCTTGGATGCGTCGTGCCGACATCTTTCATCTAAGTGATCGACAGTGATTCATGCAAAGTTGTAACTAACAATGTTTAGGGTTTGAGCTATGAATCCAACTGCTTCATTTTATTCACGACCCTCCTATGTAAGTGGTGGAGGACAAATTTACATCGGCGCTCGCCGCCAACGTGGAGGTAGCATACTTGGTGCACTGAAATCTGTTGTAGCACCTCTCATATCCAATGTCGGTAGATCTTTAAAACGAAATGTTTTAAGTAATGCCGTTGGATTTGCTGGTGATGTTGCTAGTGATCTTTCCAGAGGTAGAAGTTTTAAGAGCAGTTTGTTGAATCGTGGGAAGGAACGCGGTTTAAAAACATTGAAGCAGACCTTTGCTGGTGTTACTCAAGGAAAGAAATCACCTAAACGAATGAATAAAGGAAGGAGGAAACATCGCGGAGCTGGTAAGGTGCGATCTTCAGTCAAAAGGCATTCACGCAAACGTCGCAGAGGCTCTAATCATTCATCAGGCGCTAAACGACGACGCTGCTATAACTTCTAATCATGGAGTGTAAAACTTCCGGTTTTTGTTTGTTTGATCAACAAGCCATACAGACAGATATTCTTAGTTCAAGTATTGTAGATTATCATCCTCGAACAGCTGAGAATGCTGGCCCCATTGAATTTGTTATTCCTGGTGGTAGTGATGACTACATAGATTTGAGTTATGCGATGCTTGATTTGAGGTTTAGAATTCAGCAAGCAGATGGAACTGCTATTGACGATACACATAAAGTTGGACTGAACAATTTACCATTGACTACATTACTTCGCGATGTTTCTCTAACGATTGGAGAGCAGCAGGTGGAAGGTGGTCAAAGCGATTATCCCTATAAATCATATTTCAATCATGTATCACAGTTTCATCCAGCAGCACAAAAAAGTCATATGGAAGCCATGGGATGGTACAGAGATGAAGCAGGAAAATTTGATGTTGAAACAAACAGTGGCTTTGTAAAGCGATCTGCTATGATTAAAGATAGTAAAGTATGTCAGCTATATGGTCCGCTGAATTTAGACTTCTTTAGACAGTCAAAGTTTTTACTCTGTAATACCAGCATGCGACTCAAGCTGACATTGAATAAGCCTGAATTTGCGCTGAATGCATTTGCTAAAGTTGACAATTTTAGAATTCATGTGGAAGATATTGCACTTTACATTCGTCGAGTAGTACCGAATCCAAGTGTCATTAGAGGACATGCTGAAGGTCTTAACCGCCAAAATGCCATTTACCCCGTTCAGCATACAAAGCTTCTCACCTTTACAATTCCTAAAGATCAAAAGAGTTTCATGAAAGATGGCCTCTTTCCATCGGAAGCACCGAAGCTCCTCATGGTGGCAATGGTTGAAAATGATGCATTTAATGGTAATATAAAGAAGAATCCTTTCAATTTTAAACACAATCAGTTAAGTGAAATTGCTTTACGTGTAAATGGTGTGAGTCATCCTGGTCCACCCTACAAACCAGATTTTGCTGCGGATCAATTTATGCGCAGTTATGTTGATTTTATGGATGTCTTTGGCTTTTACAATACGGATGACACCAACGGACTTACTATGAAAGAGTTTAAGAGTGGATATACTATTTATGCATTTGATTTGACTGCTGACAGCGATATTAGTGCACCCTATCGTCAAGCGAACGTGCCTCATAATATTCGTTTGGATTTGACGTTCAAAAGAACACTACCTGAGACGATCAATGTATTAATTTATGCAGTCTTCGATTCAAATATTGAAATTACAAAGTATCGTGACGTGATTCTTCAGTATAATCGTTAATGAGTTGGTTGACTGCTGACGATATTAAGACTAAAGTGCAGCGTAATGCAGACGAAGCGACGTTGAAAGCTTTCGATAATGTCTATTCACTCGATACCTTACCACCTGCAGTAAATCACTATCCCATCTTTATTGTGCTAAACACTCATTCGCAGAATTTAGGCGGTGAGCACTGGAAAGCGATCTTTATTGGAGAAGACCGACGTGGTGAACTATTTGACTCTCTTGCTCAACCTCCAAATATACCAACACAGCAGTGGTTGAGAAAACATACGCGTCAATATCAGCGAAATGAACGCATACTACAACATCCACTTTCATCAACGTGTGGTGCTTTTGTACTGTACTTCATCTTAAAACGTTTACATGTATCTCGATTTGTATCTGTTATTCAAAACTTTTCATGTAATCCATCCTCTAATGAAAAAATGATTTGTAAGTTCTATCATGATTTGAAATAAAAACATCATGTTGGAAAAATTGTTTTTTATTTTACAATCCGCTGGGTGCGTACATACTCAATGAGATAGTCTAGGATCACATTTGCTTGTACATGAGATTTTAGTCCAGTAATGATCACTTTACTATTATGAAAGATTGCCACATGCACAGGTAACCAACAACTAATGAGAGCTGCAGGAAAAAGTTCGGGTTCATAACACAAATTGTAACTGCTGGTACGAATCTTCAAAAATGATAGACTGTCACTCAATTGAGTAGAGATCACCATATTGTCCACAGTCAGATTCGACATCACACACCTCTCCCTCTTCCATATCCGACGTAGTAGTCTTTGTAGCTCTAAGCGCATTGACTGCGCCGATGAATGAGAAAGGGCGCCGAGAATCTGTACAGTCCCATTTGGGAAGAGTTGAAGATTCCGTGAATTGTTCATCTTCACCACTAACATTTGAGGTCGGCCCGGGTAATACTTGCTGTTTGGAAGGTGTTGGTGTAATGTTGTGAGATCGATTTTGGTGTAGAGTCTGAAGCGACGGAGAATGTTGACGATGGTGTAGCGATGACGCTTCATGATGAAAGAATGAGTAAATTGAGCGATGTACCTTCCTTTTATACTTTTCCCAACTACCTTGATGAAATGTGAAGTTAGTATGAAGTTGGGAATGATAGAGTTGAATTCGCCGATTGTTGACGCGCAACCAGATGCGATTTCCAATACGTGAATGTCTTTTCATATAGAAGTATTTCAAATCCTTCATGATATGATGTAGAGATTGAAAATGACGATAAGATAAAGCAAACTCTCTTCTCACATTTCCAGTTGAATCTTTGAAATAGACGTTTCGATCATGATCCGTTTCAATACGTTGTAGGGAATCTAATTTCCAACTCATGGTGCGTGGTAGTCATGTCTGATTAAGATTTGCATAGTAGGGCGATGAACTCACGACGAATAAATGTCATGATGGAGCGATGTACGTATCTTCTATACTTCTCCCAATTGTATTTGCGAAATGAGAAACAGTTTTTGGAATGAGAATGGCAGATTTGAATTTCATTTCTGTAATGTTGAAGCCAAACTTGATCACCCAAGGAGATGAATCTTAATGTTTCAAAATATTCCAAATCCCTCATGATATCATTGAGGTTGACAAATTGTCGCCATGTTAATGTAATACCTCTTGATGTATGACCATGAGAATTTTTGAAGTGTACGTTTCCATCACGATCAACTCTGATATATTGTAGAGAGTCCAAAATCCAAGTCTTCATGATGTTATGCAAAGCCGCTGATCAGCAATATAAAAATGTCGTTTTATCATATTTTGCTTAGCAATGCGGCTACAAAGAGATTTGCTAGTAATCGAGCCGCACTCTTTTCTACTCCCATTGATCATGCACAACAGCTAAATGGAAATTGGGAAGTGGGTGTCACTCAACTTGTTTATAGCAACTGTGTCTATACTTTTGATCATGAGGTGATGACTATTAATATGAGACGTACAGCTGCTTACCAATGTGAAAAGGGGTGCCGAGTATACATTCCACAGTGGCCAAAGAAAGATCTCTTATCATGTAAAAAGTTTATATATGATTTCTTGAATAAAGCGTGTAAACATATTGTCCAATTTACTCCGCACAATGATGATTATACTTATGTACATCATGTAGTTGAGAAAGATTGGATTGTTGGTTTAAGTCCAAGTTTAAGAAATGATTTAGGTTACCTCGCTAGCGCCTTAACAAGCTATGATAATTTTAACGTTAATTACCACATAAGTAGTCATAAACAGTTAATATATCGAGAGGAAGCTTATTATGTAGATCTTATTCCAAGAAATGAGAAGACGTTGGTAAAGAAGATTGTGATTAAGCCAAGAAAGACAAACATGACTCCTGAAACATTATTGAAGAAATTTAATTATCTCCTTCGAGTTGATGGTAAACAAGTGGCAACATTGACTTATATCAAATCATCTAATCATATTGCAATAAGTAAATTAAATGATGATGATCTAGTATTAGTTTGTTCAAAAGATTTTCATCAGTTCTTACGACATCGTTCTGCAGCTGTTCATGGAAAATCTGATATGCAACATTTACCATGTGAAAGGTCAAATCAATTTGATACAGAGTGGACCGTATCTTTATACAGAAAGTGTGTAGAGCCTTTAGGTGGTATCTTACATGAAACAAGAGTGTTGATGCCTCGCATTATTACTTCGGTTAAATTGGTTGTAGATTATTTAAATGAAGTGATTAATGAGCAACATATTTCATTTTCTGAAAAAGAAGGTGTTTTGTCTCTCACTATAAGTGGAAAAGGTATTGAACTAATTATGGATAAAACTCTAATGGACATTTTGGGTTTTGACCAAAATATCTTTAAAAGTGGTACTGTAACCAAAGCTAGCGCAGACATGTCGCTATCGCGTCGTATTAACTATTTTCAGATATATTCCAATATTGGTGAAGATGTACGTGTGGGAGACGTTGAAGCTCCATTGCTAGCAATGATACCATACCAGCCAAAAAGCTGCAGTATTTTATCTGAGCATACTTTCAAGAAAGTGCATTATACAAAGCTGAAATCAAACTACATCCCACAAATTGATATTGCCATTTATGACGATGCTGGTGCGTTGATTCCTTTTCATAAAGATGCTGTGACAAGTATCACACTCCATTTCCGAATGAAGAGTTAATGCAAAAGTATGCTAATATATTTTTCCAATGTGAATAATATGGAAAGTGAAAATAAGGACTCGTTTCTAATCTACTTACCCAGTAATGCTTCTATGAATAAATTTCCCAAAAATAAACCATCAGACTATCGAGTAGAATTAAATCGCCCACTACATTTAGAAGGTGAATGGGAGGTTGGCGTTTCTAGTATTTGCTATGATAGCAATATTCAGAATGTGAATGATTTGGAAGAAATGATATTGACTCCTCGCATCCATGATGGAATAACGATGAATAATGCATTCCAGTTCCCATACAATTTAACATCAGATGGAAAGTGGAACTATGAATGGATTCAGATAAAATCAGATTCTTATGAACCATTTGGGAATGAGAAAATTATTAAGGCATTCAACAGTGGTAATACTTCCATCATGAAGAATAAAAATCAGAAAGCTTATGAGTTTACTATCTATCATTGGAGTGGGAGACAGTTCCTCCGCTTTCATTCTTTTACTAAAGGTCTTACACTGAGGTTGGATAATGAATTCTATCCGCATCTCGGTTTTGGCCATGGACTACATCTAACGTCAATTGCTACTGCAAATGTTAAAAAAGTTTATTCAAATCGAATCAACAAATTTCATTATAGATTTAAAATATTTGATGAAGATGTTGTAGAATGTGAAGAACGCATCATTTTAAAAAAGCGTGGTGTTCAACCTTTATCACTTATTGAGTTAGTAAAACGATGGAATGAGACTGTGGGTAAGAAGTATGGAGAGAAAATTATGGCGGACAAAAATAAGTTGGTTATTCAGAAATATAATGACAAACTTACAGTTTATTTCTCTCCAACCTTGCGTCATTTTGTAAGACATTATACACCTATTATTGGAAGCGGTGTGGTGTATGCTTCTCATGAATATCACACTAAAGCTGATTCAGTTAATGATGAATGGTGGGTGGACATCTATGGCGATCGCATCAAGAAAATTTACCAGTCTTATGAAGAATCTAAAGTTGCCATCAATATAATGCCGCGTCTATATCATACAGTTGAAAGCTTCATTCATGTAGTAAATCCTTATATACAACAGAAGTTGAAGCATGTGATGAAAAGTAAATATGATGTAAAGACACACCACATTTCGTTTTCAATTGAAAATCAACGCGTTGTTCTGAAACTGGGTGATGACATTCAATGTCAATTGAGTAAAAATTTGAAGAAACTCTTTGGTTTTTCAATGCTACAAACAGTGTTTACTGCTGCGCATACGATTGGTATAGAAACACCAATGACACTTGATAAACATGAACAGCACCTTTACATTCAAAGTGATTTGATTCTACCTATTTCTGTTGGTGAGAAAAAAGAATACATTTTACGTGATTTCATTCATGATAAAGACGCTTCATATGGAATAGTCGAGAAGATGTTTGAATCTATTTTCTATCATCCCGTCATCAAACAAATGATACCCTCTATTGCTATCAAAATTACCAATGGTTTACAAGAGTGCATCCATGTGAAAGATACTAAATCCCTCATAACGTTAGTGTTTCGGAAAACAAAGTGAAGTCTTTATACAACATTTATTGAAATATGTACATGAATGTGAAGCAATAGACTTTATACAACATCCACTGAAAATATATACATGAGCGCACTTCAATAAACATTGCTATATACAAAAAGTCTTTTTACTTCGTGAAGGGTGGAAATATACAGGGATAGGAAAAATGTCTTTCAGTGGAAAAGTCATCACATGGGGAATGTACAGATGTGGACACATATTCACAAGGAAAAAACAATCTCATGCGATACATAAAACAACAATGTTTATCTACAGAAATCAACATCAAAATACTAAGTTAAGGATGATTATGCTAAGACGTCTCCTGAATGTGGTAGTGTGGGTTTAATTCTTTTGGGTGGTGGTATGCCTGTATCAGGATGTCCATGTGGAAGAGATATGTTATGTCCTATCCAACACCTCTTATCCTCCCATGCTGAAAGCGCCCGTTTCTTAAAAGTATAAGTTTTGATCTCATGCGACTTAGATTTTAAGATTGTCATATTGACAAACGTTATATTTTTATTTCTATAGGCTCCCTTGAAATTCTTATGTTTCATGTTTTGCACAATGGATTTTGATATGCCTTTAGCGCGCTTAATGCTATCATCACTATCCTTTAATTTCATAGAATACATTTTAGGGCGGAGGAGAATCATTTCAGCTATCTCCTTCCCTGCTGTTTCATCCTTAAAACAACCAAGTTTGGCCTTATTTTTGATGGAGTATAGTGGATGATCAGCAGGATAATTTGATGTATCAAAATATCTTTCTAAAGATTTTCCTACTTCATTAAAATTTAAATCTTTTTGAGTGGCAATACCTAAAAAGAAACTATCTGTGTCACCACCCAACAAACGAACCTCTTTTACGAGAGGACACGGTTTTAGTATTTTATAGAAGAGTTGATACATTTCAAGCTTGGAGTAATCTAGAACAGCTTGACCAATATAGATGGGTTTGCACAACTCAACTTCAGATTTTATCATTTTAATACCTACAAGATCCTCATCGATTATGTCTCTATCGATGAATAGAGGTGATGAGGTCAATTTGTGATACTTTTGATCATCATTAACTAGTTTGTAGTTTACGCGCTTTCTAACATCCTCCATCGTCTTACCAAATAGACTGTTGTTCTTATATTTATAAAAATCTTTTTCAAAATTATTTTGGGCTAGTGCACGTTTCTGGCTGTTACTATCTATGTAGGGTTTGAGGAAGGCTTTCTGTCTAAATTTAATAATGCGGTGAACTCTTTTTAAAATCATGCCCATTTCTAAATAAAATTTTAAGATGCTAAAGTGGACTAGATAGTTTTCTTTATCATATTGAGTGAGCAAAAGTTTGCGGCAAGGCTTATACTTGGGTTGTCCACATGATTCTAAATCTTTATGAAATTGTTTCATAAAGTCGGAAAACATATCTTTACTCACTTCACCTGATTCGGGTGCGAGTGGAAAATCTACGGTTTTATGTTTAATATTATTTGGATAGATTAGATCTATCTCAAAATAATATCCCCAATCACCTTCATCTGGAATTGCTAGTATGTTAGAAGGGTTGGAGAGATGCTGAATTTCACTATCATCTAACCAGCTAAACTCAGAGTGAGGTAGCGGTTTGGATAATGAACTACCATACAAATTATTTTGGTCATAATACTTAAGATGGGTATGATCATTACCTACTGTTTCAGATTTTAACCTATGTTTATTTACAAATGTGAGACCACCGCGAATTCCTCGCTCAAATAAATTATACATCTCTGGATCTTGTAAGAGATGAATGGTCTCACCAGTCATTTTAAAAGCAGACTTAAATGACATGGCTGGTAGACTGACAAAGTGGACGGGATCTAACTTATCTTCTTCTAATGCCACTCGTCGAAACTCTTGGAAAACGTCAGCCAGCAAAAACACATCTAACTTAAGATAGGCAATCATATATTCACCAAATGTATGGCAGTCAAATTTTATCCATGCCTCTTGAGCATGTTCATAGTCCTCTACTGGACAATCTTGATCCGTCAAATCATTTTTAAATTTATCTATGGGTGGAAGAGAAGTCTCACCGAGTTTACTAATCGCATCAAGATATGCATATGGAAAGACTCCTTTCCGTGTGATGACTTCATTAGTTAAATTTGGATATTGTTTCTTAAGATTTTGTGTTAGTGGAAGAGACTTTAGATTTTGTACGAGAGAGGCCAGTGATGCAGCCATAAATTGGTAGGAATCTAAAAATTTTATATTAAAATAGACCGTCTTATTTTCTTTGGTTTTATCGACGGGTACTTTTGCTGTCATGGCCATAAACTTTTCTCTCGTTTGAGCTATTACATCAAACTTCCACTCTTTCATTTGGCCTAAACCTCCTTTTATTATCATATGGCTATCATAGCCCTTAAAATTATGGAAAATGACGGGTAATGTACGCCGCTTCATCCTCAGCGAAAAATTACATTTTGAACAGAGTGCGTTTCTAAATTTACCAGTAATGTGATCATGGTCGCACACTTTCTTAATCTTATCATCAAATGTTTTACTACATTTGGAGCAAACGTTGCAACTATCAAACTTAGCTTGATCATCTGCTGTCATATGCAATGATCTGCGATAGAGTTCACCATCATGTTTTTGCTGAAATTTTACAGCCTGTTCGAGGAATTGTAGGAAATGGTAAATACAATCCTCACCTTGCCAGACGCGCATTTTATTTTGCCTACCCCTAAAGTGATCATGCCATACTTCATAGCAGGAAATGGCTGCTGGTCGATGGATGTTATCATCGATATAACATTCGATGTCAGCATAGATGACACGAAGAGGACTTAGTTCATCGCCATTCTCTCTATATGAAAACTCCTTATCTTTGGGCATGCGTTCCATTTGTAGTTTACCTCGCTTACACCACTCATAATGAGTTTCAAATTTAGTTTTCCTCCTAAAGTGGCGAATGCATCTGTCGCAGTAATATAACTCTCTACTAGAGTTTTCTAAGTGGTGGTATAAGCGAGAGATTTTGGGAATACCGCAGTAGTGCCATTCCTCACTATCATCCTGTTTTACTAATAACAGGTTTACTGTACGTTCATAACAACTCGAATGCGAGTTGTAGCGCACACCCTTCAATCCTTTTTCCCAAACATGGAGAACTATTTTAATGTTGTTCAATTTTTCAAATTTTTCTATATCTTTAATTTTCATATCGTCACTATTACAGTCATCGAAGTTTAATTCATTCTCCCACTGCCTATAGCTATATGTGCGATTTCGATTCGCATTGATGTCATTATAGTGGAGAATGGAGAGGACAGCATATTTAAAACATTGCGATTCGCAATCGACATTGATGACTGCTGTTTTGTTTTTTAAATTTTTTGGAAGTTTAAAGGAGCCTCGACCACTATGATTTCCTAATAAACTGATTTTAAATAAGGCGGACTCAATGCCGTCAAAAATGAGACCGCTATCGCGCTCGTTAAATTTATCAATATTTAATTTTAATCCTTGGATGTGAAAATGTATCCAAGACTCATAGTCTACAACCTCGGTTGCAGGAGAGGAGGGTATATGAAACTCCAACCTCTCTATTATTTGTCCAGTATGGTGGTCGATTTTTACATATTTTATTTTAAGATAGATGAGCGCCTTCATCCTAAAATTGTCTAAATTGTTGAAGAGCGCTTCTATCAATGATGAATTTTGATGAAACCATTCCTCAAAGTTAGCAATGGTTTCTGAGGAGTCCATCTGGTAGTTCCTCACTAAATTATTTATGGACACTTCAGTGAGTCGGATAGAGGAGGTACCGTTGGTATAGATATCGTTCGTGTGTGTATGTTGAAGTCTGTGCGAAGATAGTTCAAAACGTGTCTCGAAAGACTGAGCGCACAAGTCGCAAGAAAAGGGGACGACGTTAACAGAATCATCCCCACCTTCGAAGATTGATGCCGGCTTAGGTCGACAAACACCTCGCTTGATGTGTCGGGTGAGATCCCATTTCCTCGTGAAGATGTGCCCACAGTCAGCACATTCCCACTCGTTGCCATGTCGCGACAGTTCTGAGGTGGAACTCACATCACCTGAAAGAGAAATCATTCTATCATCTCTGTTCAAGCCTCAGTGTATTGTTACAACCTACCTTGACTCAATAACTCTAAACTTTCCTCGAGAAGGGAGGGCGTTGGTGATGAAGTTGATGCCTGAAATTGAGGAAGATGCTATTAGTCACACGTTTGAGGGAGATGAGAGAGGAAATCTTTAACTTACCATTTTAATGAAATATGATCAGACAGAATAATAGTCAAAGAGAGAGAGATCGTGCGTTCGTCACTTGTATGATTCACAGATTAAATGAAATGACATGACTGTCACTTTGCTTATATACTTTCATTCTCTTCATTCATTGGATGTTCATTCTGATTGGCTGCTTGTGTATACTTAAGAATTAGAAAAATGTTAAAGTTATCATTATTCAAAGTCAGCATTTCAAAGACAACATGACAAGTTCTCCAACAACACCAAATACCGCATTGGAGTTCTCCTCTCCATGCACATCAGCAAAGGTGCTCGTTAGACCAAATGCACCAAGAAAGGCGAAGGTGGAGAAGACATACAATCTCGACAATATACGAAAGTTATCATTATCGGAGGACGATGAAGAGGAGTTGCCCGACCTAACAGGCATACGGTGGAAATATTTACAATATGATGCCGAAGGGGTGATGGAGATGACCAGCAAGTCGCACTTGCATCAAATATGGGAGTGGCACACCCCTAACTCCCAACCGCGAACCGAGGCGGAGTGGGCGTACATTGACAAAGTGAGGGACGCTGCAGAAGAACGTTTAAAGCAGCTCAACTGTTTTTGTAATCTATGTGAAGTACGACACTGGGACGATATTGACAGCGAAGACCTTCTAAAATATATGTTATAATAAATGTTTATTTCATATTGTCGTTGCTTTCATGCTGACTTACTTGAATGGGACTTGAGTGAATGATTTAACCATGTATACGTTTTCATTTGGAAATAGTTATTTTTAACTTGTAAACAATTGAAACTTTATTCTATTTCTGACATATACACTATTGAAACTTTATTTTTAACTTGTAAATTGTTGAAACTATATCTTTCATTTAGAAATAGTAGCACATATAGTTTAACTTACAAGACTTTATATGGATGATGATATAGTTCAGTCACATTTAAGATAGCTTACACTTCTGATGTAGGGGATAGCAATCGATTGCGATCCATATGTAAAGAGCTTGTTCAACTACAGAAGAGAGAAGTGTGATATGATGCGTGTGGCGCGTGAGTGTCCTCCCATTTCATTCCATTCATCAATTTATCTCATTGATAGAGATAGGTAGAACTCATGGTTCTCATAACACATGCAATGGAAAGTTTATAAGGTAACCTTCGACAGATGGCTAAATGTCGCCCTGGCGCGAATGCATACTACATTGAAACAGAGGCAATCACTTGCAAACATGACGCAGAGAGGTTTAACAAGATTGATCATTGCCGAATGTCCCTTGCGGTATACATAGCTATGGGTTTCACCGCCGTCCTATACAGGAACGCCCGTCGAAAGGAAGTATTACACCGAACTTCATTTGCATTGTTACCTTCCCCTCTGTATCCATGCTTGAAAGCATGTCGTGGGCTTGGGACCACTTTAGCTACATTAGAAGGGGCCCTTAAGAGGACCTATGGTTCGTTCACGGGATTAGGTTAGTGGGTCGACTCAAGAATTTTGTAAAAACTCTGAAAATAGAAAGGAAATTGAATTAGATTAGAATTAGAAAATATATTTTAAAGTAACTTACTCGGCTTCTTCTTTTTCACTTTTCTGACGATGAAGTCCTCCAATTGTCCGTCTATTTTCAAATTTAAATGGAGGCACTTCACCCCCTCCCCCTCGTAGCACATTTGCGTTATATCAGGGTCATCTGTCATAGTGGGCACGTCGCAGATGTCGTTCTCGTAGAGGGGGAGGTGTACCTCATAGCTCCTCTTCACTCCTCTCTTCAACAAACCACTCATTCTCTCACATTCACTCCCCAACTTCTCATTTATCGCCCTCACTTCATCCACATCCTTCGCAATCACTCTCAATCTCTCACATTCAGCCTTCTGCTTCTTCAAAACACGCTTCAACTCATCACACTCAGACACCTTCGCCATCATCTCTTTCTTTTCCTCAGACCAACGCTTCTCCGCCTCCATCATCATCACCATCTCCTCTTTCATCTGCTTTATCGCACTCACTTTCCCTTTCAACAACTCATTCTCCGCCAGCACTCTCTTATTCGTATTCTCCATCGCACTCATTCGATCCTTCATCTGATTGTATTCAAAGCAATCACTCGACCTCTGATCTTTCTGAGGCGATGAGGAGGCTTTTGGCTTTCCTAAGGTAACCTTGTCACCGAAAAGCCTCCTCATCGTCGCGTCCCGCTCTTCAACAATACTCTTCTTCTTCTGCATTACAACACCCCTCACCTCGCTCTCTTCCTCTTCACTACTCATCTCGCTCATATCGAGATCGCGATCGAGGTCTGCATCAGTCACTACAGGCGCTACAGGTACTTTCTCAATCACCCTCACTACAGGCACTACAGGCGCTTTCTTAATTACCCTCTCTTCAGTCTCTTTCTCAACCGCAGCCTCAATTGTCTTCACCGCCTCATTCTCTTCATCCTCCAACAACAAACCCTCAAACCACGCCTTAAAATCGCTATCCGTAATCTTCCCCGACTCACACTCTTTATGCTTTTTATAAAAATCCTCCGCCGCCTCATCCTTCCCACACTCAACACGCTCAACTACGCACACTCTCTTCAACACACGCTTCTCATGTCCATCAAACGCCGCAACATGCTTTTTCAATTCAGTTCCGCGAGCAATTCTCCCACAGGAGCATTTCCCCACGAGGAATCGTACATTTTTCGAGGTAGTCATAACGTGAAACTGCAAGAAAAACAAAGTCGCTTGTTAGCAAACGAAATGATATTGTCTTACATGTAGTCGTCGAGGATAGACAAGTTAAGCTGATGAATCCGTTACAGGCATTACTCAGAGGGGATCTTATCCCAACTCCAAGGCCTCGGCCCACAAATCCAACCTCCGACGGACAGAGCGTGCGTCATATCACTGTGTTGGTATTCGGACCCCGATTTTGACATGAAAATCGGTGGAGTTATTTACATCAGGAAACAAGTCTCGAGCTGAAGCTCGCCTCGTACAACATTATAAATGCCTTAGTTGAATTCAGCAGGGTCGAAAACCCCAGAAAACCTCCAAAACTAGTGAATTTAAATTTTTCAACTTTTTAGTACTACTTATGAAATTTTATAAGTAGTCTATCACTTAGGGCAGGTCAATAGCGACCGAACCTTTTTTGAATCAAGTCAAACGGACTTGTAGAAGCAAAGTTACAAGCCTTTAAAGTTTTGGAGTCTTTTATGGCCTGGAGACGAAGGCCATCTCCTGGCTAACCTCTAAGTCTGACGCCTTAGCTGATATCAGCAATGAAATTTTCTAAGTCGGTTTCTTACAGAAACTCGGGATTTGGAATGTCCGAAGCTATCATCGGAGCTCAGAGAGACGACCTACCTCTGACAATCGCTCTCGTCTTAATGACAAGTCTCTCTCGGTTCCCAGCTTATATAGTGTGTGGCGATCAGCTGATGACGTAATACCCATCATCCAAACACTGAAAACCCGTCTATCATCGATTCTGGAGGTTCGATTGAGCTGGAAATACACCATATCCATGTAGAATTTGACGCTGAATCCAAATCTAGCCTCCGTTTTCCCATCCGATGCTTCGTTTTGGCTCCACAGTAGGCAGCCATCGCAAAAATTCTAACTCTGTCGTTTTTTCGAAAAATGTTGAAAATTTTTCTCTCCGATTGACTTCAAAATCTCCGATTGACTTGAAACTCACCATACAGATAGAGAATTTCACGCTGATTCCAAATCTGAAATCCGTTTTCCAATCCGATGCTTCGTTTTGGCGCTACAGCCCAAAACGTCCCAAATTCTAACTCTGTCGTTTTTCACCAATGTCCCAAAATCTTAAATGGCGTCTCACATCTAAACGAAGACAGATAGGAACAAGCCGTTTCTTTCAGTGAATTTGTCTCACTCTTAGCTTTCAAACGAGCTATGGCACGACAAAATCCGTCCACTAGAAGCCAAGATCGCAGCCAGCTCTCCCGAGGGGGGGGGGTAGGGGTAGGGGTAGGGTGGGAAAAACTTGTCGACCTAACTTTTGACGAGAAAGACGATGGTAGCACTGGCGCATCGAAATTCGACACTTTGGAAAAAATTTTTCATTTTTACCGTACACAGTCACTCTGACACTTAGGATTTTTTCAACCTTTCCTAAAATCTTGTAACCGCTCTAACTTTTGAACGGCTGATCGGATTGACTCGCGCCAAAAAATGTCATAGGTTAGTTTTTCATCCTCTTTCGAATGCAACCCGAACGAACAAAATCCGTCCACTAGAAGCCGAGATAGCAGCTAGCTCTCCCGGGGGGGGGTAGGGGTAGGGGTAGGGGTAGGGGGGTAGGGGTAGGGTGGGAAAAACTTGTCGACCTAACTTTTGACGAGAAAGACGATGGTAGCACTGGCGCATCGAAATTCGACACTTTGGAAAAAAATTTTCATTTTTACCGTACACAGTCACTCTGACACTTAGGATTTTTTCAACCTTTCCTAAAATCTTGTAACCGCTCTAACTTTTGAACGGCTGATCGGATTGACTCGCGCCAAAAAATGTCATAGGTTAGTTTTTCATCCTCTTTCGAATGCAACCCGAACGAACAAAATCCGTCCACTAGAAGCCGAGATAGCAGCTAGCTCTCCCGGGGGGGGGTAGGGGTAGGGGTAGGGGTAGGGGGGTAGGGGTAGGGTGGGAAAAACTTGTCGACCTAACTTTTGACGAGAAAGACGATGGTAGCACTGGCGCATCGAAATTCGACACTTTGGAAAAAATTTTTCATTTTTACCGTACACAGTCACTCTGACACTTAGGATTTTTTCAACCTTTCCTAAAATCTTGTAACCGCTCTAACTTTTGAACGGCTGATCGGATTGACTCGCGCCAAAAAATGTCATAGGTTAGTTTTTCATCCTCTTTCGAATGCAACCCGAACGAACAAAATCCGTCCACTAGAAGCCGAGATAGCAGCTAGCTCTCCCGGGGGGGGGGTAGGGGTAGGGGGGTAGGGGTAGGGTGGGAAAAACTTGTCGACCTAACTTTTGACGAGGAAGACGATGGTAGCACTGGCGCATCGAATTTCGACACTTTGGATTTCCTCCCACCCTACCCCACCCCCCCGGGGTGGAAAAACTTGTTGAGACCATTTTTGACGAGGAAGACGATGGACACCACGTCCACCAGGCCGGCACACCACGTCCACCAGGCCGGCACCCAAGCCCACCCGGGCGGCACAACACCCCAGGACAGGGAGGAGGAGGGGGGGTAGGGGTAGGGGGGGTAGGGGTAGGGGTAGGGGTAGGGGGGTAGGGGTAGGGGGGGTAGGGTGGGAAACGGCCGCCATCTTGCGCTATCTGGTGTTTGTCACTTGCTTACTACTGACAATGACGAAACTGAGAGAAGACAGGACAAACATATTGCGCTACGTGATTTCCTTCAAGATTACCGTTTTTCGCCTCATGCTACGACGAGCGAAATTCCTGCTGAGATGCTGTTCTCATTCAAGGTCAGAACGCGATTCTCTGTTTTACAGCCACAGAACGAGAATAATTCAACTCCGACTGATAACTTCGAATCGAGTGACGTATGGGTCAGACCATAGACATCGAACATTAATCATTAAGGTCTAGACTGGACAGCTGGTCAAGGTCACGGCAATTAAAGCCTCACTATGTCGACCACTTTTCTTGTTTTATTACATGAAATGTTTTGAAATTTCCATATGTTTCCACAAAAGCACGTGGTTTGTCCTTTACATCGGTGAATATCAGAGTAAGCGAAGAAACGAAATATGTGCAGTCTACTTATTATAATTTGCATTAGATTAAATTTCTTGTCGATCTGGCTTGAGAGATTCATGTCGTTAATCTACTAATTCTCATACGATGATGAAAAGCATCACAGCAGCCATTTACAATATAATAAAATGTTTGCTAATCTAAAATATTAAGTGAAGTAGTCCTGATGAGGACTGATGTAACTCTCTAATCAGCAAATGCACAAATGCAGTGATGTTGTAGCCATTGGATTAATCAGTTCTAAAAAGAACTCAATGGATCTTTCTGGTGGCAACGAATTGAAATTGATCAGCTTTGGCACAGTTTCTGGTAAAAGTTGAAATCTTAAGACCTGTGACACCACTCATTTTACTGTTGGCATACTGTACCCCCATGGATTCCAAATAATGCCGCATAAACGCTCTAAACAGACGGCTGTACCGACTGCAGATGCTGGTATTGGAAATAGAAAAAGGACAATGGTCACCATGTGTTGAGGAAATTAGAAATGGATATTATAAAACAACAGGAGACCAATGGATAAAAATTGTAAAAGTGTAGGTAGAACATAGAAATTCAATGATACTACTACATCGATTACAAGTGGACTGATGCTACACAATAACTGATACTACACGCGGTGGTTAATGTTAGTAGTGGACAAGTGGAAAGTGGATAATGGAGGTAAGCAATATAACTCTCTAGTAAACACTACTACTCCGAGAACAATCGAACTATGCACACTCTACCTAAGACTACACATGGAAAATACAATTTCTCCACTTGAATTTGTTATCACCAATCTCTTAATCCGCCGACAATACTTCATGGAATCAAGGATTTCTTCATTTGTCGACATCTACAATAACTTGATTAGAATTACAATGCTTCGACCACTACTTCACCTACCTATTAAGGTATATAAAGCATAATACTTCCTCCGTCAGTCATGAGCAGGTACTCGTCTAGTTGTGTTTCGACCCCTGACTTGAACACTCAAACCTAGACGAGAGGGGTACCAAACATATTGGCTGACAAAATACTCAATAGGTAATGACGTTTGTAAAGATATGTCAAAAACATGAGTCAGACATCATGCAAATGTTGTGTTCCACATGTAAAGTCAGTAAGCCAGTAGATATTTCACCGCATGACCCTGTCCATTATTCTTCATTCTTCTATTGCCGCGCCTCATGTTTCGTAGCTTTAGAGGACTTCAAATAACTCAATAGGCCTATAGCAAGAAATGAGCATCCGTGTGTCTTGAAAGTTGATTTGTTTTTCTTCGTCTGCTAAGTTGTTTTGAAAAACTTTGGTGACCCTTGTAGCAAGGGAAACGCATTTCCCATCTTTAAGCGATTTTTTGCAGATAATTTGTTTTTCCTGCCTGCTTATCTGCCTATGCAGCAGTCAATGTCAACGGTTCAGCTGATCTGCCGGTGCATTAGCCGCAAGACCAAAATTACATCAGACCAGGCGTAGTAATGGCCACTCCCATTTGCAATCTGTACATAGACCGCATTTCGAATTTCCGAATTTCGAGTGCGCCAGATGTATGATGTTTTATAGCATACCTGAAAAAATTGCGCCGAATGCGAGGCAAGGCGCACCGAAGCCAGGACCAGGCGCGACGAGGTCAGAGCCGAGCGCGCCAGATACAACGTTACTTGCGCGGCAGACGTGTGATCTATTTCTAGAATTTCAGAAACCAAGCACCCGCCAGTGCGCCAAAGCCGGCCAAAGTAAGTTCGGTGCACCCCTGTACAGATCACAGTTCAACTGCCATTCTGAAAATCCCAAGTAGGTGCATACTCAACTTAAAGCGCGAGTTACAGATAGGATTTGTTTTCAACAACTTTCTCGCATCTTTATTCCGTTGCAAATTTATAATCGGAGGCCCATACCACATTAGAGAGTAGCAAGCTAGGAAATGACTACAATTAAGCCTAAAAAACGACGCTGGGGCCCCAGTTGCCACATCATCATTCCTACGATTTTTTTAATTTTTTTTTCAATTTTATTTGATCTAAATATTTGATTTAGACCTAAATTCTCCTGAGAAAACAAATAATTCTTCAAAATCTTACTTAGCACTCCTTGGCGTACTATTCCAACAATTAGGGCTATATGAAATGATCAATTGCCATCTACTTAAATCAGCATCATGTCGGTCTTCATGCTTCTGGAGTTCGAATCTCCAGTCTCAGTGTAACAGAGATTTTGGAAGATGCAGAAACTGACAGACATAGCTATCATCAAAACATGTATACATGTGTCATCAATGCTTTCATGACCGATTAAAAATCTTGAGGTTTCATTTGTAGTGGTCATACATGTTGCCAATATGTGACATTCCGTGATTTTGTTGTAGATGTGTTCAATGTTTTACAGAAATTTGAAAGTATAGGTTGGTCTTTAAAAATATATATAACACCTTGCTTTTGAAAGACAAACGCACGCTTAAATCGTATCTTAACAACGGCTATTTGCTGCACTGATGTCCAAGTAAGCGAAAACAAAATACCACAGAAAATTCTATTCTTGCGACTTATCACTATCATACACATGTATGTATGCAGAAACAAGCTGAAATTAAAAATTGCCATTTTGGTTGGATTAATTCCCCGCTTGTCGCTGTGTCGATCCAGAGTCAGCGTTTGCATCAGAACTCCTGCATTACCGGAGTGTAGTTTTTCAACTCCGATGCAAATACACTGACCTCCATATGCAACACACAGCAAAAACAGGATCAGTATAATTTTTAATCAAATTTATATCTAAAGCAACACATGTAAGTCACATCTACTAACAAAGTTATAAAATACCTATACGCCATGTTCAATAATCTAGGTGTAGCGTAGGCTAGTCTAGACAACCTAACAATATTTATCAATTTATTGATTAGTCGCATTCAGTTAATACAAATAGACTTGGGTAAGATATTTACACATGAACATTGAAAATACGCTTTGATGATGTAGGCATAATTCCGTGAAATCTTATTTCATATTTTAATGCTTGCATTGTGAGACATACATATTATCATATGTATATGGACATGAAATGTATTCAAAGTTCTGATATTTGAATCATTCCTTGCTCCAATCATTTTCAAAAACAGCAAACCCAGTCAAAATCATCTTTACAAACGACTATGTCTGTTAAGTTGAAACTTGCGTTTTAGGCATTTTTTGCTTAGCAGACTTTTTATCTTTTCATGCAAAATTGAGTCAGAAATTAACTAGATTCATAGACTAATTTACTGCGGTTTTAATTCAACTTAAAACAAGCTGAAGGACAGCAGGACCAAATTAGAGATAGTCGATCCTGAGATTTTTGCCCATTAATTGGATAGGAAGTTCGACAGCTTTCATGTGATGTATTTAGAAAGAGGAGAACCAAGCTGCTCTAGTTCATCTAACGCTTGATTTTCCAGGTAATTAAATACCTTCAGTGTTCAACTGCAGTAATGACGCATTTCTTGTATTTATCGTATTTTTATGATACGTAAAGCAATACTATATATCTGAACTTAGAAGTAGACGTGATTTAGATAATTCAAGTTCATGATAGACCATTTTAGACCACGAAATCTCAATAACCGCGACTTCAGAAATTCGGAATCTTATAATGAGTACTCCGTCAATGAATACCGGTGTTCCGTACGATGATCTTGCCCATCATGCTAAGATGCATAGTAGCATCCGTGGGTCCAGAGTTCCGCCGGAGTGACATCGTAGCATCTCAGAGAGAAAAAAAGATAGAGGGAGTGGTTAGTTTTGCTTGAGAAACTCGTCATTGATGTTTTGTGGTTCCGGGTAGGGCCTTCACACAATATACATTACAATTACATTTCGGTTGTACTTAAACATATGCTTTGGTGCAACGATTTACAATTTTTAGCTCACCGAACGGTTTATCGGTGCGAGAAGGAGAGGCTAGCGCATAGCCTTAATATGAATCATTCCAAAACAATACACCTATGTAATGGACCTATAATAGAAATAAAATTTCATGCACAGTCAGCTTGGAATTTTGGTTGACCATTAAGATGAAAGCTATTTCTCTATCATGAATTGGCATCATTAATATTTATTTTATTTTATATAAGTATTTCGTTCTCCATTTTTTCATTCAGTGCGCGAATTAAGTAGCAATACTGTGAATTGTACATGTGCAATTACATAAAAGCCTGCGATTATTGTTTGTAGTAGTGGACATGATTTAGTATGACCTCAGGAAATCCAGGGTGATAGCGGAATATTTCCCGGTTCTAGATTTTTGATTTGGGTGGCAATTCTGAATTCATTTCATTTTATTCAGCTTATATTTTTTTCATTAGTATTCTGGTTACCTCTGGTCTACTTAAAAATTATCAGACCGCAACAGTGAACCTCCTGTCTAGTGTGAGGCGTTCTGCTTTTCAGAAAGCGTGAATTGCAAGCTGTGAAATTATCACGAATCCTTGACATGAATTTGCAAGCACACTGACAAGTGGGTAAGTGACCAAACAACGCCGAGTCATTTCAGATAATCACAAAAACTCAAAAATTAGTAGTCAAAAGAGTGGCAGTGGTTATATCACCGGATGGGCCGGTAAAAATAGCTCATTTTTTAGATAAAAGCGACTCCGAAACACCCAAAGTTATGAAAAATCATTTGACCGCTTCATTATTTGGTGTGGATGATTTCTATTTTATATTTACGAGTTTGATTCGCATGAAATCATTACATTTCCAAGAAGAATCGAAAGGTACGAAGCAAAACCAAGCAAAGTTTAAGCAAGAAAAAACAAGAAGTCAATATTGGCACTCAGCAATATTTATACTCCGGTATGTTTATCTTGATATATATCTGATTGCAGTAGCCAAGTAAGACGCAATATTCGAAGGAATGTGCACCCAAAAGAAACTTTGCAATTATGCGAGCAAGACAGAACACAAAAACCGCTGGTGTCTGATTTCATCTTGCATAATCAATATATTGTGTATTATTTTGAAGAATTAACTAAATCGCAGTTCCAAGAACTGACGAAAATTTGAGTTGGCGGACAGCTAATTTGCTGACTTAAAACAAAATTCTGAATTAAAGCCTCTCTTGGTCGACCAAATGACCTTGCCACGAATTTTAATGAAGCAGATAGGAGCTGTCCGGTCTAGACCTAGTTGTTGTTGTTCGATGTCTATGGGTCAGACAATACTTTCCGACGAAGACATGGATTCCGGGAACAATCGTAGGAAGAAAAGGCCAAGTCACATTCGTAGTTTCAGTCTCTGGGGGATGGTTATGGAAACGGCATGTAACACAAATTAAAAAGCGCTTAATTGATTGTAATGATGTTGACTTGGACAGTTCGAATAATGTTACTGAGTTTCCCACTGTTCTGGCTAGGCCTAGAAGAGTTTCAACAAATTATTCTTCTGTTTCTACTGGACTTGCTAGTTCGTCAATGCCTTCACCTTTGTTGTCCTCTGGTTGGCGCTCAGATCGCGCTACCAAGGGCGTGCCCCCCGATCGCTTCTTTAAGGGAGAGATGAACTGTTGTGTTTTCAATGTCTTACTCTGTGCGATTTGCCTTTCTATTACTGTACTTAATTTAATCAATCTGATGCTGTACACAATTCAATACAACAACATGTCGTCCTGCTACTAGCGCATGGTTCTTACTCGAAACACGTTTCTGCAACTGCTAAGTTATTTACATTACAACTTACAATAGCAAAACAGAAGGAAATGATAATATTTTACAGATTGTCCGTGTTATGACAGCCTTGGAGAGGCAATATTTGTTGAATTGGCAACTCGATGACCTGCTATTGCTTTCATGAATTACAAATATGAAATTTCATCCAAAAAAACACAAGATGTCGACTTTTTCATGAAGATTTCCTATATAATCATGAATTATACATCAAAGTATTACATCATTAATACCTTGATAATCAGCTTAATTTCCTCTTAGTTAGGATGTTAATTGCTTAATTTCCGCTTAGTTAGCAAATATTCATTCCTTTTGACCCCCCCCTCCAATGTGCATACACTTTTGATTTTATTGAATGAATTCAAGGGAGATATCGTCGGAATTGTTTCCAAATGTGAGATACAAAGATATTTAATTGTTTAAAAGGGCTAGATGAGAAATAGATCATGCCTAAATTTGAGCCCATTTTAGTACGGTCCTTATCGTGGCAAAAAAAGCATTACGGCAATGGGGCGAAATTGCTGTTTTGTCGGCTGCACGGCGTGCAATGCGACAAAAAGTCTTGGAAATGGCACATGATGTAAAGTACAATTCACTGATACTATATGATAAGTTTCAAGAATATTCGTTTAGTAGTTTCTCTGAAAAAATTGTTAAAGATGAGAGCGGTGATATAGCAATTTAGTGCAGTACTATCAATTTGGAAGAAAAAATATTCACATGAAGACGAATGAGTGTTGATAAACACGCAACTCCATCTGTAGAATTCATGACTATTAACAAATTCAGTGAGAATCCGAATATTACACTGAGGAATTGGCTATTAATAAGACTCAACCATGTCAACAACGCTCTTCGAGTTATTCACCAGGCTGAAACTGCAACGTGGATCTATTGTAAGTAATTAGCAGAGGGCACTTTAGGGCCAATTTGAATCGATCATCGCATGTCTGTCAATGTTAAAGATGTTGTCAATGTGCCTTGTATAACATGCGTAATATGTGTTGTTTGTTTTTATTTGCTTAAGGCAATCTTATATCAAATTTTCTGATAATTCATATATATTTTTTCTGTTGTGTCAGGTAATTTCTTACCGCAAAATTACATTTACACGTTAGAGTATTGCCAAGCTTGGCAATCGCGTTTGGCGTGGCCGTGCAACGCCCGATTAACCAAATTGAGTGGTACTCTATGACATTCTATAACACTCAATGGGCATGCGATAGGAAGCATTAACATTCAATCGAACTCTATTGGATCCAATTGCACTTGAAATGGGAGAATATGAGTCCCATAGATGTTGTCCGAAAGAAATAGAAAATGTGACTTTCATTTCTGACGCGGACTCCGGCATCGTCCAATCATATTGCATCATTTGCATATTTGGTATCGCTCAAGGAACATTTCACTATAATCGCAACAATTCCTTTTGACACGTCATTTTATCACATCGCCTCTAGTTTCGTGTGTGATTTTATATTTTCGCCGAACAACTATTCATCAAATCAGTGAAGTCTCGCTACAACATTGCAGTAAGTTCTTGATTACGCTGTTATATATTTATTAATTACCGTTTATTTATTAGTTATACCCGGTACTTTATTTAGGCCACTAGTTAAATTGTCAAATCCTCAATGCTTCAACAATTCATTAAGGCACTGTGTGGGCTATTATTTAGAAATTTCGTTGATGCAATTATTTAAGCATCAAATGCTTTCTGCGATTCCTGTTTCAATTGTATTTATAATAAGTGCCCTATAAAGTATCTGGTGTTTATCAATACAATTGAAACGACATGATGAGTGATAACATGATATAAAAGATAATTTATTGACAGCTTCTGATATTAGTGTAAACTTGAATTCTATGCTTGAATACGGTACTTCAAGTGGATTTGATTTTTTAATATGATACTAAGCATGCACACTCTTCAAGACTATTCTTCACTGACATTCTTCAAGTCTGAATTTATGGTCATGTCTTGAATAAACACAAATCACTTAAATAATCCAGTGTTTAGTTGCATCGAAAAGATGGAATAGTCATATGTAGGGCCTATGTAGTCATTTTATCAAGTAGGCTATATATAGTCCAACAGATAGTTGAAATGTTATCTTCACATTTCTTTGAGCATTATTCAAGCGGTTTAAATGAGCAATTATTCTCGTATTTTTGAATATTAATTCGGGCGAATGGCCAACGGTAATATTTCAATCGGAATTGCTCAAGTATATAAACAAGCTGTTCACTTTGGAATACTTTCAGCATAATATACGACGCATTGAACCCTTTGCCAAAAATGACAGTAGACGTTAGATGTTAAAAATAGTATTTTGATCTAGAAATTGTTTTTCTTCTTACTTAAATAGCCATGGAGAAGTCTATTTTTTTTCCGCTTGCATGTTGGCCAGGTGAATGAAAGTAAAAAACAGTATATATATATATATATATATATATATATATATATATA
>CAJQUW010012334.1:0-70932 GCA_907163375.1 Prostheceraeus crozeri | reverse complement strand
ATTTATCGGATCGCCAATTATTTTACACCAAAATGTACTTGAAGCTCCAAAGTTTTATATGGTATATTGATTATTATGTATACGCCCTGTTATTTGGAAGATTAGTGTCACAAATCAAAAATGACAAATTGAGTATATTAAGTTCTTAAACCTCGACCATGAAATCTGGTATAATGTTACTTCACTCTATTCTAACATGAGAATTTAGCATTCAAATTGATGTGCGTCACTGGAAAGAATTCAAATAATTTATTTCATTGTGCATGATATCACACCATTGTTAACCCTTCTATTATGTGGCTAGTGACAAAATGTCACACACCTGCCCATTGATCATCTAGCGCCGCCTCTCAATCTCGAGGGTTTACAAAATCTGCTGAATTTGAATGAATTGTAATCATGTATTGATTGAAAGAGAAAAGATTTCAACAGCATTTCTCTTTCATTCACAATATCGCATTCTTCATGGCTGGTCGTCCACGACGCTCTGCTGCTCCCGAATTCAATCAGCTGCTTGATAGGCACATCGAGCCTGTCAATGACGATGTTGCATCAGATAGTGAAAGTGAGACTGATGCAGATTATAACTCCGATGACGATGACGTAATCGTTCAGAGTGAAAGATCGACACCTTCTGAAGGCAGCTATTTTGGTCGAAACAAATACAAATGGAGCAAAGAAATGCCTACAAATAGAGGAAGACGAGGAAGAGAAAATATTCTACGACAGAGAGAAGGACCACTGAACGCTGCAAGGAATGTGACAGTTATTGTGGACTCTTTTTCGCTGTTTTTCATTGAGGAAATGCTCGATCTCATCATCGGTCATACCAATAATTTCGCTGAACATTATCTCAAAAATGGTGGATGGATGGCTGATCGATGGAGTCCAATTGACAAAATTGAATTGCGGGCATTTATGTCGTGTTTACTTTTTGCCGGTGTTTCCAGATCAAACAATGAAAGCCTTCAGCAAATGTAGTCCTTGGAATTTTGAAGACCTTTCCTTCGTGCCGTCATGGGCTTTCAACGGTTTACCATGATAATGAAGTTTTTGCGATTTGACAACAAGCAAGATCGTTCACAAAGAATAGGAAGAGACAAAATGGCACATGTTAGAGAATTGTGGGAATTATTTATTCAGAAGTATCGCACGAGCCATAATCCCAGTGCCAATTGTACAATCGACGAACAACTGGTCGGATTTCGAGGACGATGCCCCTTTCGCGTGTACATGCCGCAGAAACCGGATAAATACGGCATAAAGATCTGGTGGATCTGTAACACTACAAACGGTTATGCCTTCAATGGACAAGTGTACCTTGGGCGCGAGGGAAATCTACCAGAAGTTGGACTGGGTAGTCGAGTTGTGGAGGATTTATGTCGACCAATTGAACATACGGGACGAAATCTAACAATGGACAACTTTTTCACGTCAATACCATTGGCACGAAATTTGCTTGCCAATGGTTTGACTCTTTTGGGAACCTTGAGGGCGATCAAACCCGAAATTCCTCCTGAGTTTCAAAAGGATCGACGCAGAGAAATTCATTCGTCATTGCATGGTTTCAACAACAAAATGACTCTTTGTTCATATGTTCCCAAGAGAGGGAAGTCAGTTATTTTGCTCTCCACGATGCACAACGAGATCCATTTGTCAGAAGGAGATTGCAAGCCAAATCACATATTGGATTACAACTCAACGAAGGGGGCAGTGGACACCTTTGACCAGTGTGTTCATGCGTATAGCTCTTCACGTGGAACCAACCGATGGCCAAATAAAATTCTGTTCAACATTCTGGACATTGCTGCATTCAATGGATCAATCATTTTCTTACAAAATCAACCCGATTGGAATTCCCGAAAATTGTCCAAAAGAAGATTGTACCTTCTTGAATTGTCTATGGAATTGGCATTTGAACACATGGATCGTCGAGCACAAAGCATGAATTTGCCAGTTGCTCTTCGCCGCTTGCTTAGTGATCAAGGATTTACCAACCGTCAAATCTCCGCACACAATGATGCAGCGGCATCAAATTCTTCTCAAGCACGGGGTCGCTGCCATTTGTGCGACAATCGTACTTTGGTTCGAGTTCGTTGCTCTGAATGCCTTATGATTAGCTGTAAAGATCATTCTTCCAAAGGAATCCGCTGTGACAAATGTCAAGAACAGCAGTGATCTGTTTGAATTCTCATTTTACTTGTGCATACTTGAGTGTACAAATGAATCCAAAAGAAAACATGTTACAAAACAACATGTTAAAAACAACTTGACACAGGTCGCTGCCGGTCGTGTGTTGATCTCGCTCTTGAAGCTCAAGTGATTTATTCGACTTTCTCCGGTCTCCACGCATCGTTTTTCATCGTGCTTGTTCCACAAAGTGTTTTTGGTTGTGCTCTGCAATTCTACGATCGTCATTCTCTTCGATATTCTGTGGATTTTTGCCTACGATACATCGCTCCCTCATCATCAGCAGACTTCCTGATATCAGTTCAGTCAAGTGTTTCTCTTCTCGTCTGCAGTGATATTTAGATTCACATTCGTCAACGAACGCAAGAGGCTTTGTGATATCTTGGATTGATTGAATCTTCTGAATAGCTACTTCGACGAAGTTGTGACAGCCCAGTGGTTACTGTCGCCGCCTACCGTTATTTTGGACGGGTGTTCGAATCCCTTTTTCGACAAGATGTCCAATACACCTAAAGCAAGAGTAACCCGGCAAACTGCACCAAACTTCCAACCCGTCTCGCTTGCAGAAATTCAAGAACTAATCAAAGCTTCTACTGATAAACTGACCTCTGCTTTTATGACCGAGCTGAACAAAGTAAACGATCAGTTGACCACATTGATATCCAGAATAGACTATATCGAAAGTCGGCTTTCTTCTGTTGAAGCCAAACAGATTGAACATCAAAATGAATTTCGACTGTTGAATGATCGGTTGAAAGAGGTAGAATCCGACAGTTCCAAGCAAGCTGATTATGATATCCTCAACGAAATGGAAAATCGAATAAATCGACGTCACAATCTCATAGTTCGTGGGATTCCTGAATTATCTGGAGGAGCCATCGATGATCGGACTGAGCATGATTTAATCCAGTTCAAAAATCTCTTGCAAGAATTGGACGTCAAATCTGCTTCAACCAAGAGCATCATACGAATTGGACGAAATCCTAAAAGCGGCAATCGTTTGCTGAAGGTTTCACTACATGATATCGACAAAAAGTCTGAAATACTACGAAAGTCTCGTAGCCTTAAATCGTCTGAAACATTCAAAAATGTTTTGTAGGCAATGATTTGACACCATTGCAACAGAAACGGGAGCATGCTTTGAGGCTTGAACTAAAACGCCGACGTGATGCAGGTGAAGACGTTGTGTTATATCGTGGCAGCATTCAATTGCGAAACTCAGTGAAACTACATTTTCAGAAGCGTTTTTAAAGAAAAGTAAACCAGCCAAAGTTCCCTCTATATTCCTTTCGAATTATATTAGTCTGTTATGCCAAAGCGAGATGAGCTGTCTGTCTTTTCGTCGACAATGAAGCCACAAGTGATTGTACTTACTGAAACCTGGTTGAATAATACAATCGATGACAGTATTATATCTCTTCCCATGTATTGGCCTCCCTTCAGATGTGATCGCTACGATGGCAGACGTGGAGGTGGTGTTGGCATCTATGTAAGGAACGATCTACGTTGGGAAGTTCTCTCGATGCCTAAATATCCAGGTGACATCGAATTTATTTGGCTGGCTTTACATGATTTTAACATTATTTTGCTTTCAATCTATGTCCCACCATCCCTATCAAGCAGTCTTTATCTTGTTATTAATCAATACATTACGACAAACATTGATGCTGCTATGGATAAGGTATCTGATGGGAAACTAATAATAATGGGCGATTTGAATCAACTACCAACTTCAGATTTAGAAGAAATTCTTTCTCTTGAGCAAGTGGTTAATACACCGACAGGAGGATTGGCTATTTTGGACAAGATTTTATTGGATTCATCAATTGTAAGCCAATATTTACCTGCTGTTGTTGGTCCAAATATCGGCAGAGCTGACCATTTGTCTGTTTACATCCAGCCAAGTGAAAATCCTTCATACACCACTGAATTTAAGAAAATGTATGATTATCGTGAACCACACACTGAAAAGTTTCTCTCTAAGATTGAAGAAGTTCCGTGGCACCAACTGTATTTATCTAACGTGCCTTTACAAATGAAATGTGATTTTTTCTATGAAAAGATGTACGAAGCCTTGTCAGTCTTTCCCTATACATATGTACGGATGTCATCAACCGATAAACCTTGGATAACGTCGTATCTGAAACATCTGATTAATTGTCGATATGCAGCCTATCGTTCAAGACAATTTTCTTTGTATCAAGACCTCAAAGAAAAAATCAAGCGAGAAATAACCGAAGCAAAAGAAAAACATGTGAAAAATCTTAAAAGCTGAAAGAAAAGTTTCTGGAATGTGGTGAAGAAAGATGCTAGTAATCGATCGAATGATGACATCATGTGGCTGATAAAGAAGTTTCCTACCGTCAAGTCTGCCGCTGATTCCATGAATAACTATTTCTGCAACTCCTTCTCACCTGCTCCAGATTAGGAAGAATTGCTGAGACTCAATGTATCTGAAGAGGAATTCTGGATGCCAACGCTTGAAGTATCTGTCATATACGATAAACTAAAATCTTTGAAGATCAATAAAGCATGCGTCAGTGATGATATTCCTCAGCGTTTACTTCGCATTGGTGCTCAAATTCTTGCAGAACCAATTACTCATCTATTGTGTCTATCAATGATGGAAGGTAGAGTACCTACACAATGGAAATTGGCTAATGTTAGACCCATATCCAAGACCAGGCGCCCAGCAGTCTCATGGACTTCGTCTAAATCAAAATAAAACTAACATCATGTTCGTTCGAAAGCCAGGTGTGTTTTGTGACCTATCCGAGTTTTCAACCTGCACCGAAATGAAGATTTTAGGAATGGTGTTTAACGAAAAACTTACATGGGATTCACACGTCTCCTATGTAACCCAACAAGCGAGTAAGCGTATTCATGTATTACGACAAATTGCGAAGTTCCCAGGCATTTCAAAGAAAGACCTTGTGCAAATTTATTCCGCTCAAATCCTCGGTGTCGTCGAATTCAATTCACTAGTCTATATTGGTCTCAACAAACAGTGTACAGAGAAACTAGAAAAACTCAGACGCCGTTGTCATAGAATTGTGTGCTTCAAAGGTTGTGAGTGCTCCGACTTTACACCGTTATTCATCAGAAGAAATTTCAGGGCCATAAAGGAATTTAAGAAACTTTTTCAGCCTGAGCACCCGCTGTCCCTCCCTGTTAACTAGATCTAAGCATATCAAGATAGAAAAGCACAACACATTTCGACGAACGATGTCGTTCATTCCTTTCTGCTCTGATTTGTATAATCGTGGTCTTTTCCTTTAACCTGACTTTTTTTAACCATTTTTGATTTATTATGTACCAGTATTCATTTTTTCGAACCAAACTTATGTCAGCATGTCACATGAATGTATGATTCTCAATTTCCTGGAATAAAGAGAGATTATGTTTGCTTTTGTTGATAATAATTAAAATTCTGTAACAAAAGATGATTGTTTTTGCTGATGAAAATCAAAATGAAAACATAAATGAAATTAACATCGCTAGCAATAAAAAAATGACAATAATAAAAATTGTAAGATCCAATAAGTAGAATGTTTAGATAGATAATTAATCAGCAGCGCAATTAATATTAATTGATGACATTTTGTCACTAGCTGCATGGCGAACGTGATTCCTTTCGCAGCATAATAGAAGGGTTAAATGAGAATAGAACTCATAGATATCTCAACTCATAAATATGATTATCGATTGAAAATTCAAACATCGTCAACTTGAGCATTTAAAAATGCGAACGGTTGTTGTCAAAACACGACGTGATTGCATGTTAACAGAATAGTGACTGTCGAAGGCCATATTTAAGTTCTTCTTATGGCGAAGTTTGATTTAGTGGCATTAGTTGAAAGACATCTTAGAAATGAAGGGGTATGGAGCATTCCGACTCAGAGGACCATGAGATCAATCTTCAACAAGTTTAAGGAGACTGGTTCAGTGTTGGACGCACCCTGATGTGGTAGACGACAAGATCGACGAAATTAAAGACGTCTTCGAAGAAGATCCTTCGACGTCGATCTGGCAAGCAGCTGCAATTGCCGAGACTTCCTTCTCTACGGTTCTCTATGTTGCGGGACGATTTGAAGATGAAACCGTATAGACTTTCTTTTTTGTCAGCAACTGTTCGCCGATGATAAAGCCGCGAGAGTAACCATGTGCAGTGAATTCCAATTCCAAGTGAGAAGAGTATGTTTCTCTGACGAGGCTACGTTCCATCTCAGTGGACGAGTCAACCGTCATAATTGTGTGATATGGGATTCGAGCAATCCTCATACTGTTCAACAAGTACCGATCAAGTCTCCCGGAATTACCGTTTTGGTGCGGCTTATTTTGTAATGAAGTCAAAGGCTCTTTCTTCTTTGATTCGACTGTGACCTCCAAGTCCTACATGTACAAGGTTGGTGGACTTCTTCATCCCCAAACTGAAGAGTAGAAGAAAATTTTCTACGACCATCTATCAGCAGGATGGGGTCCTTCCACATTGGTCCCTTGAGGTTAGATCTCTATTGCACCAAAAGTTCCGAAGAAGATGGACCGGAAGAGACGGTCCATTCCACTGGGCTGCTTGCAGTCCTGATTTGACTCCTCTTGACTTTTACTTTTGGGGAACTATCAAACATAGTGTATCACAGACAGCCAACAAGTCTGGTACAATTGCGAACTTGTATCTTCGAAGAAATCTCTCAAATTTCATCACAAGAAATTTCTGCTGCGTTCAATAGTTCTGAAAGCCGCTTTTCTTTATGTTTGCGTGAAGAAGGTGGCCATTTTGAACAGTTTCTTAAAGTCTTTCACGATATAATATAGACAAATGTATTGATCTAAATTTTGTAATGATTTAATTTTAATGATAAAAATTATTGGAAGACAATTGACGTTTTTTGCATAATAAATACAAATAAAACTCTATGCTAATTATTACAGAGATGTATAATAATCAATATGCCATATAAAACTTTGGAGCTTCAGGTACATTTTGGTGTAAAATAATTGGCGATCCGATAAATGTAGCGTCCGTGACATTGCTTTAAAACCCGGTAAGGACTTTAAAATCACCCTGTATTTTATCTTAACACTTAAGTGCATGAATTTTTTTCAAAATAAAAGTTTTTTGAAAAATAACAATTTTCTTTAAATGCAATTTGCGGACGTTTTAGGGATCGTACAAAGTCAGGAGAGGTGTCATTAGAAGCACAATGATCTCTTCTTTCTTTTGGTTACAAATTTTTTGCCGCTTTGGGCTCAACATTGCTGCGATCAACAGCATGACAGTCAACAATTTTTTTTTCTTCTCCAATCAACATGAAATTACTTCTATATGCATGTGCGACAATTTGGAAGTGATACAGGAGCAAATAATGTTGAGACCATTTTTCATTTATATTGCCAATCTCACTCATGAGCAATGATTTCGCACAAAGCGTATAGGTGCCAGCAAACAAAAATGTGGTTTTCGCGGGCTCCCCGTCGACTCTAACTCAGGGTGCAGTCGGAGTCCTATCAACACCCAAAATCGGTCCAAGTGTGGAGTCCAACTCCGTATCCCTGCTTCCCTGGTGAACACGGAAAGCTACAAAACGGTTAAGAACGCGATTACCGATTTTCAGAATTGATGATGACCCTCTGTGAACGTGTGACACCATTGAAAACTGTAGCCTACATGCTCGCTCCACACATTGTTGAAAGAGAGAGAGAGATGATAATGTATGAAATGCAATACTGTTGTCAAGAAGAACAAGAAGACCCAGTTTTCCATCTGCCATACTTTGTCCTAAAATAGACTGAACTTGCTCAAGTGTCATTTCCGCAATGTGAAAGCGCTTATAAGCAGATTTTTTTTTAATAAACCCTATGCCAGGGGTGTGCAACCTGCGGCCGTGACAGTTAGAAGTAGGCTTAAATGAAAAAAAAAATATTGTACATGTATATTGCAAATATTTCTGGAGTTCAAGGCAATCGAAAGACAATCGTCTCTATAATACCACTGTCGAAAACCTTTATGCCCATGCTGCTTGGAAAAAGGCGCGCCCGCAGGCGCGATGAAGGCGTTCAAGCAGTTCGATAACGCATGAATAGAATATTTTAGGGAAGTTACATTCTAGTCCGGGAGCTAGCGTGAAGTTATGCAGGGAACGAGGTAGTGCATAAAACTTTCACATAGCATAGTACACCTCCAACCTACTGCAAAACTTCGCGTCTGCCGGATCAGATCATTTGCTTTTCAGAAATAGAGAGGATAACACAATCCTATGTATTTCCAGTGGTAAAAGTGTGACATTTAAGGTGTTGACTCCATTTTTTCGAATTTTTGCTCATAAAAGTTACACAAATTGGTATTTTGTTGAACTGGTTATTTTTCGTTAAAGTATATCAACAATTTTCCTGAAATTTCTATGTTAAAATTTGCAGTTACACCAACGAAAAGTGTCTGTTTGTGCACTTTACTTCATCCTCTGTCACTGAATGATAACTCATTTGAAAGATCATGATCTGTAGATGATTTCTATAATAACCAGTTCAACAAAATACCAATTTGTGAAACTTTTATGAGCAAAAATTCGAAAAAATGGAGTCAACACCTTAAATGTCACAATTTTACCACTGGAAATACATAGGATTGTGTTATCCTCTCTATTTCTGAAAAGCTCGGCAGACGCGAAGTTTTGCAGTAGGTTGGAGGTGTACTATGCTATGTGAAAGTTTTATGTACTACCTCGTTCCCTGCACAAGTTCGCGCTAGCTCCCGGACTATTCATGTGCATTCATGGCTACAGTCATCACCTAAAAGAAACAAAAGGGACAATTGAAGTTTGCTCGAATTGTTCGCGCGCCTAAGCTTCAAGTCCATGGCCTGAATAAGGATGCCTACCAGATCACCGGCCCTGTGATGAATGAATGAATGAATTTTGTATGGCTCGTGATTCCTTTATTACAGTAGCTTAGTAAAGTGTTTTCTCCTTTGGTTGCCCTTACAAAAACATGCTTTCAACTTTTCAAGTGCTAATAACACCTTAAGCTTAGAATCTTTTCGGGTCAAAAATGACCGTCGGTCGCATATGGGTTAACTTGTAACTCATTCTTTACGAAGTAGGCCTTTATGCGATTTTCAGTGCGTCATCCATCAGGGAAAGCTAATTCGAGTGGTGGAATTTAAAAAGGATTGGCTATTGACCTAGTTGTTTGCACACATATTAAGTGCGGCCGTGATTCTTTCGGCCTTCGAAACGGCGGCCGAAAAATGTAAAAGGTTGCCAGATAGGCCGGATGTTCGGTTATAAAAAAGCTTCAGTCTTCATTGCGAAGCATAAAATTCAATTATGGTTCAAGACCTCTATTTGTTTAAATAAAGTTTGGACAATATCTGTTTTCATGGAGCACTTCCATGCAAAATTATTTGTTAACTCAAACTGTGCTTGAAATTTTTAGAGTGGAATTTAAATGGAACAGTTAAATATTGTGTCGCATCTTCAGTTGAAAAATGGGACCAGACTAAAATAGCTGCATTTTCATCTAATATCAGGAATCATCAGGCCTGCGTTCACATCTCTCAACATCGACGCAACTCCCTATTAAAACTTTGCAGCCATGCCCGGGTCAATTTGAGATGTGCAATTAGCATACTCGTATAAAGGGAAATTTTAACGGGTGTAAATAATGTTTACTTTTCACAAGTACATATGTAAAAGCTTTTATGCACTGCATTGCTGCCCACGGGGAACATGGATTCAGATCACTCTCCTTAATTATGTTTCTTTAAAAAGATGTAGCAATCAATGAATTGAGCAATTATTATGATGCATTAAATGAATGCAAACATTAGTGCAGCTGGGCGTCTAGAAATTAGGCATGGGTTTCTTTGCTGCGAAAACGAGAATGAAGAATGAGCAAATGTACAAGTGGTGTTCTGTTCTTTCGATATGAAAGTCTTTTGCTCCCGTCAACTAGACATGCCACTTTTTCAGCCAGCTTATTCTATAAGGTACATAAAGCAGTTTAGAAGCGATCGCTTTGAAAGACTCTTCCTGCGTCAACTATGCATTTGCTGCTATCCGACAAATCCCTTGTACGAATCACTTAATGGCAGTAAATGAATTGGTTGCAGAAAAATCATTCTCCACCACGGACTTCGTTTCGATTCCTGGGTCAGGCGAGTGCGGTCGGGTAATCAAGAGTGCTGGTGTCTTTTATTGACTTCATAGTTGTCATTCTCTTTAGATATTCAATGTACTACGACACTATGACAAACCTTTGTTGTCAATCTACAGTGTGACGTAGTTGAATGACAAGCTGATAATATATTATGCTGTCTCGCTACAATATGAATGCTGGTAGCGTTCTAAGACAACATGCTGTCGATATCACTTAGAGATGACTTCTGCCTTCACTCGCATTCCTTTTGTACCGTCCGCGTGACCTAGTGAAGAAGTTGGGAGCTCGTCTCCACCGCAGACTTCGGTTCGATTCCTGGGTCAGGCGAGTGCTGTCGGGGAATCAAGGGCGCTCGTGTCTTTTATTGACTTAGTACACTGTAAATCGCTGGATACGAAAATTACATACAAACATATGCCAAATTCACTTGCATGTTGAAAGTAACTTTTGATACGAGATTCTCATATATTTACAGAGATCTGGTATGTTTTTCATACGAAACCTCACTTACTTTCGTATGTGATTGGTCTGTAGCGACACGAACTATTCCATCTGTGATTGTCTGTTTTACAATGAAATAAGAGTTGCTGGTATGTTTTATATACGAGGACCGATGCAAATTCATCCTTATTTGTATGTGTTTCGTATGAAGAGCTTTAAGTCACATGGCATAAAATAAGTTATATTACTTACTACTGTCAAATTACCTTTTTCCAGTAATTACCATTCGTGAATATTTCTTTGTGAAAGTGTGGTATGTAACTAGATTAGATTTATTGTGAAATTAAAGCCGCATGTCATCGTTGCTACTTGTCTGGTGGCATTCACTAGACACATAATTAGCAACAAAACGATAACTTTCGAGCAACCATGTTGACTAATATATATATCACAAACATAACTATTTCTGCGTTCACGAATTATAATGTGTTTTTACATCGGATTGATAATATGCTTAGCTCCAAAATTACATAATGCATAATTGTTGATTATTTATGAAATGCCTCAGACTTACATGTATTAAAATCGAATTCAGTATTGTAAGTTTGACTATGAAATGTCATTATCTTACTGCTTACAAAACAGTAGTAACATCAGTGTGATCTTCATTGACAAAAGGCCTTAAATCAACATATATTAGAAATCACTGATGCTTTCCTTTAACATTGTGCTGGTATGGTTTTAGTGTGTAAAGCATACCACATTTGAAATAACACACGAAAAGCATACAAATATATGACAAGAGAATACAGAAATACATGTACACCAAAAAATATTTTGGCATGCATCCTTCGTATGTGATTGGTATTGATCGATTTACAGTGTAGTTGTCATTCTCTTTAGATATTCAGTTCCATATAGTAGTTCAGAATTCATTATCATCATAATCTCTATAGTTTTTCTGTATAGTTGCTGTTGGCATGTTTGGATGGTTCCACTCCGTCTTGTTATTCATCCTGTTCTGTTGTATACTGTTTTTGATGTTGAATGGGGTTTTGTTATTTGACGTTCCATTGCGTCGTTATGACGCGCACTTGTTACACTCATTGAAAACTCTTGTTCTATGTTGTCATGGTGCTTGTTCTTTGTAATGTCTCCATACGCTGGATGAATCCCTCTTTTCTTTCAATTCCTTCATATGTTCTTTTCCGCTGATTTTTGCATTTCTTGCTGTTTCTCCTATATAGACCACTTTGCATCCTTCGCATTCAATTTCGTAGGTTATTCCTTGTCTATCACATTTTCCTTTTTCATTATTTTTGCATATAAGGCATTCGTACGTGGATTTTTTTCGAACGGATTTTATCTTTGTAGTTTTGGTTTTATGGTATCCTTTGCTGTTTCTAAAACTTTCATTTTGATTACAGCTTTCTCTATTTCTCTTTCCAACTCTTTCTTCAATATCGACTTTGGAGTTGATTGAATGAATAACACACTTTCATAATTATCTTTTTTGTACTAAGCTTTCTTTTCCATTTGTTTTACTTTTCTTCTCTCAGTTTTCTGCCATTCTCTTTGTCTGTATATTGGTTTGATTTTGTTTCTGTCATCTTCTAGCTTTTTTGTTGCAAGCATTTAATGCTGAGTTTGCAATTACTGTTCTGAATTTCTGACCGTAACCAGAACATTGCATTATCTTGTTTATTTATGTTAAATGAATGTAGGCAAACATTTGCCACGACTGAATAAGCGAATTAAGACACGACACGGTCAAAATAATTCAAAGGATCCACGAAACGGAAGATACCAAAGTTAAACAATTACCCTCGTGCAGAATCCTGTAAATAATTAGGTAATTAAAAGTCATGAACGAATGAACACAAATGAATAGTAACTACATAGAGTGACCTACATAGAGTATACTCCAGTACAGAGTAGGGATTGAAATACGAATACAGGCTAGCCGACCCAACTTAAGACGGGAAGGGAAATAAATCAAAACTGATAATAGATTCTATTTTTACAATCTAAGAACTAAATTGAGAGTTCGTCATGGACTTGACGAGAAGCTAACTTAAAAATGACAAATAGTGAAAATAAGAAACCTAAGAAACCAAACTTAAGTTTTGCAATTAAGAGAATGAAAATATTTTGATTGCGGTCAGAAATTTAGAGCAAAAATTGTCAACTTTATTTCATTTGGGGTGCTTATTTTTAAATTGAAATAAAAAGTCGTAAATAGAAGGGAGTGACGTCTTTATTTTCATTTATTTGGAAATTACGTATCCTTTATTTCATTAATTTCAACTTACAAGAAAATGATCTCAAAATCTTTCTTTACCAGATCAATCTATACACCAGATCACATATTTTTGGAATGAGAAAATCACTCCCTTATATTTGAAACTAAAACTGATATTTGAACTTATATTTGAACTATTTGAAACTAAAACTGATATTCCCTTATATTTGAAAATAAAATTAGAATAAAGTATTGATTCACTTCGTGCGAAGACATTATCAATGGTCAATAGGCTTATAGCGTAACAAACAATTAGTGCAGCCGTCAGCACGAGCTCATGCAGATAGCGATACCGAACTTGAGACTTTCACAGAATGATGTGCACCGTACTACAAATCTGCAGGTCTGCCGAGTTCTATCTGTTTCCGGGTAGGATCAAAGAATACCACATGCAAGCACAATTACAGAAGGAGACTGAAGTTATGGTTAAAAATGTGATTTATCTGTGATTAAGTGGAAAGTGATGGAAAAATTCTATGGCATGGAATGGAATGTCTTGAGATCGCTTCTATCAAGTTCAAGCAAATTTGCTCATAAGGCTAAACACATTTAGATTTGGTAAAGTGCCTTGATGAGGGGAAACTCCAAATTTTGACTACATTTTAGTCACATTCAGTCATATATTCATGTACACCACCGATTAGATGCTGTTGTTAGCACGATAACATCACATGCGCATGATGGGAAATTCCATTCAATGTGAAGACATTCCATGACAAAAACTGTGCACAGAAAATAGACCCATTCGCTAGAGTTACCAGCTAAAATAAGCTTCTCTGCTTTTTGCAGTCTATAACATCTATAAATGCAGAATCTGCGTTTTTTAGCTGCTACGTCATCAATCTTTAAATTGTGACACCATCATTTATAGCTGTTAACTAATTATTTAACTGATAATTTATTCGATATTTTCCTTGAACTGTTATTTTATCTGCTTTTCAACGGTGTGCAGTTTGCTAAAAACTGTGGGTCTAGAATTAATGTTTCAAAATTATAAAGAATAGTGTAAAAAATGCAATTTTCCCGATAACCTCAGTTTGGTTCTCACAGGATTTGTATGCCTTTTCATTGGAACCAAGACGCGCAGATTCGTAGGGTCATTCTGTGAAAGTCTCAATTTCGACTTCGTTCCTAGCAGAAACTCATGTTGGCAAAAATCGCAGAAAGTTAAAATTTGATTCAGGTGAGGTTGATAACTTGTTTCCATCTTCATTCCTCCATCCTCGTTTTGTTTACGTGGCAAAATGCTGTCATGTTCCAGAATCTACGAATATTGACAGCAGAATACTTGAAATCAGTGTGCAATTTTCGGCAAAGATTATCCATCATAATCTCCATGCCATATCTGATAACTTTCAAGGTTTTCTTCCACTCAAAAAAGGTAGAATACTCTTTTTCATTGGTTGCCAACTTTTTCAGATAATTCGCAAGACTGAAACACTTTTAAAATCTTCTACATTCACATAAGAATTAGGAGGGCGATCTTGACATAATCTTCTCTACTGAAACCACCATATACCACAGGAATCGCATAGCCTCCCAATCCAATATCCCAAAACTTTTCTGTGATGTAATCCTTGCAGTAAGTGCTCTCAAATGCAAAATAAAATCGATATGTCCTGCTGAATTTACGCAAAGTGGTGAATCCCCTATGTCGAATTGGATTATTAAAACAATTTCCATACAGATCTATTTCCATATGTCGACTCAAGGCTTTAATCAAATCCAAGCGGGCACGGGATTTACAATTGCTGATGATTGCGAAGGATAAGTGTGTCTTTTCTGATGGATTGTACATCTCTGTCGTGACTCTCTTCTCCTCATCTGTCAAGTGAGCACAGCAGTGTAAATATGGAATCCAAACGTCCGACTGACGCATGTAAGTAGCTGTCCAATTGAATTTGTCATCCCAGTATGGATGTATCTCATTTCGAGGTTCAATTGGCTCCACTGTAAGAAACACCCAGCGCTGATGTGGTTTGCGCGTTGCCTGTAGCGTTTTGACTGTGTAAACATCCTGACTATGAAATAAGAAAGCGTCTGCCTCGGAGCTATCCGTTGTAAATTGACACTGCAAACCGTCGTGTACCTCAACAGCTTCATAAGATGTCCATTTAGAAAAGTAAAACACCCATTCTGCTCGAGAAGATAGATAAAGATTTGAGGCAAAAAATATTTTCTTTATTTTGAGTGATTGAGAAGAGATGGACTTATGTGCTTTTGCTGTTGATCTCCTGTATACAGAGGAACCAGTTAATAAATAGATACATGCAAGAATGAATGGCACAGAACATGAAACTAGCCATTTGCCCTTTGCTGAAGTCAATTTCATGGCTGTGCGGTTAAATTGTTTATGAAAATCTCCGTATCCAAGATCGTATTCTGACAAAAGTGAATTAAGCATATAAATGAAATTGACCAGTTAGATCGCTTTATTTTTGGATGCAATGTTTTGACAATTCAGACATTACAGTAAATAATAGACCTGTTTACAATGACAGAATTGAATGTCATCAAATATCTCAATGTTGCCATCGTAATGTGTACACAAAACTTAAACAATAAACAGCTTCAACTTAAATCATGCAATTTGAAATTCGAATACTTAACACATGTCCCACTCGTCCATCACTTAATTAAATCGATCGTGTATTGTAAAAATTTACATTGAATTTTATATCTTTCATTAATTTTTCTAAAAAATGAATGTGATTCAACAAATTTTCATGTGCTTGATACTTGAGACATAGGTGACTTAAAGGTATTGCATTATACTCGTATATCAACATGTTGCACGAGACTTGAATTCTAATATTCTGATTAAAAGCCAACTTCTTTTTTGTTGCATCACACTTTTAAAATGTTCTAACTGCTAAAAATTAGACTTCTTTTAGTCTTGAAATAGAAGATACATAATATACCAAGATTGTAGCTGGAAAGTCGAAAATCCTGACGTTTTTCAGCCATTAAAACAACCAAACATTATTGTTTGAAGTGCTATAGGCAAATCCGGAGGTCACTAAATATGTTACCCAACAAGATGCATTTATAAGAAATCTCGAAAAATGCTTCCTAGGAGGTATTTTTCTAATTTATGACTATTACTATTATTGATTATTTCTTCTTTGCAGTTTATTACAATGACTTTTTTTATAATTGCTTCATGTTAATTTAGTGTTTATTACGAGCTTTTCGACTCAGATAACATTACATACATTGAAAAGTAACTCCTAGGAGGTTCTTTTCTTTCACGTGTTTGTCCTTGAGCTTAATGGCCCGAAAGAATTTGGATGAAGTTGTGGTGATGCGAGACTTTCTTGATATCCATGATTATTCCATCACGTAGATATCTTGCTCTAGCCTCTTTGATCTACATAGCTGACCGTACAACAGTATATACATTGTTACTGAGTATGTAGGTCTGTCAGCCTATAACGAGGCAAAACGTCTGAGTTTGTTGAGTTATATTTTTGTTATGTTTACAAGTTCATGAAGTAGGCTACAGCTACAATTCGAATTATGAACTATGACATAAAACGTTAAAATACTCGTACATTCATGTCTTCACATCATAGCATTCTATCAAGGCTGCCGGGCATAAATCGGAAATTTCCCATTTATGCCCTCAGCCATGGATATCTAGAGGTCCATGCCTCGACAGATAGCTATCATTCCAATATTATGACACAGATTATAATTCATCTTAGCATAAGATTTCTACATTCTGCCGGACAATATTGCTCTTAGTTGCAATATTGTCCGGTAAATGTCATGCAATTCCTATGGAAGAGAAAAACCCAATAAATGTCCGCTACCACAGATGTTTCAGCGATTCATTGATCATATTGAATTAAGCATTGTCGTTGTAGGCTATAATGTAATTGCTTAAACGAATGGAGAAACAAATTTCTCCATGACCAAAGAATGAGATCACTTGTGTTTTTTACGTTTCCATTGGTCGACATTTGGATCCACTCATCATCTATTGGTGTTGAAGTATAGCACAGATTCAATACATTCAAGTGCGTAGATGAAACATTTATTAGGTCCTGTTATTTTATGAAAAAAATGTCCTGTTATCATGTGACTTTACATGCAAAATTACACTGGCAGAGATTCCTCGGAAGATTTGTGTCTAAGTCACAGGATGCCATTTACTTTTAGAATGAGCGAGATTTTTATGCACATGCTTCGTCCTCTGATAAATTTCATGCATAATATCAGCATCTTACGATCATCGTGGCATTAAATTTGATTGGAATTTTCAATCGTATCAATGGTTGTTGAATCAATTATTTGAACTACATGTGGATAATTTTTTTCTCAAATCCTTCCATGAAGATGTTCACAAATTTATCCTGTCATTTTCACTAGAAATGGAGTTAGTTGCTATCCATAACCTCGCTAACGCGTCCTCGGATAATCTTCATTGCTGTCCTCTAAACTATGACAATATTCCTATATTATGCATAATCGATCATATCTACTGCCACATATGCCCTTGCCAGAATCGACACAGTTTGCATAAGCATGTACATATACATGAACAATTACAAAATTAAGAGTTTCACATAACAATTTTATAGATATGAATAAAAACCAAACATCAATTTCTATCTTGGCGGAAGATTTAGGGCCGTATTCATAGTCACTGCTATATGTTAGCTACAGCTAAGCTGTAGCTAACTAAACAATATTGGTATTCATAGTTCACAGCTATCTTTTAGAGCTTAGATACCGTCTTTCAGGTTTCATTATAATAGTTAGATAGCTTTTTAGATATCTAAACTCTATGTTAAAGACTTGATTTGGTCATGAATTGCATTTCTACAGTTATGGCTTACTTCATTGCCAGAAACAACCGACGGAAGAGATATCACTGCGTTGAAAATCCTTTTGAGAATTTCTGCGACACGGAACTTGTTGAGCGCAACCGCTTTGACAGTGCTGGACTTGCATATCTTTCCGAAATAGTAGAGCAACACATGCCAAATATCAACAGCAACCGTGGTCGTCCAATCTCACCTTCTGTTCAGCTGGCTACTGCCTTGAGATACTACGCGACAGGCTCATTTCAAATTGTATGTGGTGACCTCGTAAACATCTCGCAACCTAGCGCCAGTAGATGCATTACACAAATTACAGACTGTCTATTAACTGAAATGAACAATTTTATCAAATTTCCGAATGGTGAAGAATTGAATAGACAGAAATCTCTATTCTACGACTTGCATGGAATACCTTCTGTGTTCGGTTGCATCGACTGCACACATATACGCATCAAAGCACCAAGTTCTCCGGACTCATACGCCTACATAAATAGAAAAAACTATTATTCTGTGAATTGCCAAGCAGTGTGCGATGCTGAAAGACGATTTACAAATTTTTATGCCGCTTGGCCAGGAAGTTGTCATGATTCATTTATTTTTCGCCAAAGCCAATTGTACAACACATTGCAACAGGGACCACATCTTGGTTATCTGCTGGGCGACGCCGGCTATCCTGGTAGTGCTTTTATGCTAGTTCAGTATGCAGTGACAAATGGACAAGGTCAAGCGCGATACAATTTTGCTCATAGTGGCACTCGGATGCGCATTGAGCAATCCTTTGGCATTTTGAAGCGACGATTTGGATTACTACACAAGGAGCTACAAGTAACTCCCGAAAAAGCTTGCAGGCTCGCCACGGCATGTGTGATTTTACATAACTATGCTATCACTCGCAATATGCCTTTGCCAGAGATGAGTAGAATGGAAAATGTTCATGAAGGAACACATGTCCAAGACAACCAAGCTGAAGATGAACAAGTAAATGAAGGTAGACGGATTATTCGTGACAATATAGCAGCTTCGTTTTTGCAATGAAATTTTGATAAATTTTGTTATAAAAATTAACTTTGATGATGTCCGGAAAGAAAACAACGATTGATTACAATAACAGTTTTATCTTATTTATCAAATACCACTCGTATAAGAGAGCATGAAGAAAATGACTATACTATTTTTTTATGTACTAAATATTATTTTCATATCCCAAGTTCTGTGAGAGCTGTTCTCTCCACATGGTGTAGCAGTCATGCTGTACCTGAAGCACATCATAGTGCTTCTTCAGCACAGTAGCCTGCATCTTGCGTGTCTCAGTATCGGTAGGCACGCTTCCTTCCGTTCGAGGGAACCCTGTGTCCCCTGCTTCCCGTGTCCACACCTGAGGACCGTCTGGTCGTACCTGAACTGGCTCCAACTCGTGCATTGTGACGTTCTCCACCGTAGACTGGAAGCTGCTACTCGCATGACTCCTCTCTTCCTCTCTGTCAGGCGTCTCAATAGCAGAGTGAGTGTGGGCTTCAGTTTTACCCAAATCAAACTGTCTACGATCAATGGCAGGTGCTCCGCTCTCAAGGCCACCTGTGATGCCATGAATAGAGGCACTGCCATCATACACAGTAGCCACTGCAGTCATGTAGGTCGGAAGTGCAGAGATAGGAGAGACACCGCCTGTTCCTTGGGCATGTCTTCTCTGTTGTGCCAGCTTCTCTTTTGTCATCTGCTTGCAGTTGCTCCACTTCTTTGAGGCTTGCTCCCACGTTCTCCCGTGTCCGAAGCGGCTGTTCAAAACCGACGTAATTTTCTGCCAGCACTCTTTTCGCATTTCCGTACTAGACTTGTCACCAGGCATCGGTTCAAAAATGCGTTTATACTTGGCGTACTCTTCTACCAGAACAGCAATTTCATCATCGTGAAAAGGTGCTTTCCGCTTGCGCTCTTCAGATCGGGACATTGTCAAACGTCAGACGGCCGAGTACAATGCAGCCAGTCTCCCTCACAGCTGTGTTCACACAATGCGTGCATGCGAGAAATCAAGGTTTGAAGCTGATTGGTTCTTCGATGCTTAGCGGCAGCTTAGTCACGGCTATTCTAAGAAATCCTTATGAATCCCAGTTAGATAGCAATGAAATTCGGGTCTTAGGCAAGTCGTAGCTTGGCTGCGTCTAAGACATAGCTGAAGCTGCCACTATGAATACGGGCCTTAATCGTCCAGATGAAGTTTGAAATTCGTCTAGGTATGCTGGATTACAGCAATCAATCGAAACCCAATTCTGGCGATTTCCAAGAGCTAAAAACATGGCTTTATCTGCTCGGTCCAATACCAAAGAAGGTCATTGGTATGGACGAGTTAATTGGATACGATGGGAGTCTATTCTAACAAAGACGTGAGAAGCATTTTGTAGAGATTTTTGCTCATATGAAGGCTTATATTTTCGTGTAGGGAGTAAGGGGGAAATGTACCGACTTTCAGTCTTGATCTTTTGATTTCGATGTACTCGTGATCTGTGAGGGAAAATTCTCCTGGTACAAGCAAGGGCTCATCGAAAAGTCTTTCAGCTGATGAAATCCCGGTGTTTTCCTTAGGGATGGATCGTAGGGATAGTAAAGTCCAGGGGAGATGCTGAAACCAGTTGTGATCATCATTCATGATGCCATCAGCACACTTTTCAAATGTCGATGCAACCGTTCTATGACACCATTTAATTCTGGGTGATAAGCCGTCGTGTGATGAATTGTGATACCCATTAACTTATTAAGATTCATTCAGAATTCCGAAGTGAATTGAGATCCTCTATCGCAAGCCAAATCTTGATGGATCCCATATCGAGCTATCCACCCGTTATTAAGGAAGGCTTTCGCGCATTATTTTGCTGTAGCCTGTGTGTGGGGAAAACCTCTGGCCAGCGTGAGGTCCGATCAATTATGGTCAGCAGGTATCTAAATCTATTGGAAATCGGAAGAGGACCTACGATGTCCAAATGTATAGAGCGGAAACGGCGAATTGGGTTTTTCATTGATTCGATCGGAGAATTGGTGTGACGATGGACTTTGCTCTTTTGATATCTTTGGCAGGTTCGTGTCCTGAGTATGAAATGCACATTTCTCTAGCTTAATGATCAATCAGTGCTGTTGCAACCGTTGGAAAACAATTCGAAGATGATTTCAGATTCATTTGAACTAAACGCAAGAATGTCGTCTAGATACATAAATACAAAATCAAGACCACGGAGAGGTTTATGCATCACTCTCATAACCGTTTGTACAGTGCTTCGAAGACCAAAACTCATTCTCAAGAATTCGAACAAACCGAAGGGTATTTGTAATTGCACCTTTTGGTAGGCCTATACTTTCAGGATGGACAGGAACTTGAAAGTAGCCTCTGATAAGGTCAATCTTGCTGAATATGGTTGATCCAGATAGTTTTGCAGTACAATCAGAAATGAGAGGAATGGGATATTTATCCGGCGTTGTCCGCTGATTCAGTCGTCGATAATCAACACGGTCTCCATTCATCGTTTTCTTTCGGAACCATGTGTAAAGGCAATCCCTAGGGCAGGGGTTCTCAACACGTGGCCCGCGGGCCATTTTGTGGCCCGCAAGCTTGTTGGCGTTGGCCCGCGATGAAACGAGTGAGCAAGATATGCGTATATTTGGCGGCTTGTCAATTGAGCTTGTCTATCAGTTTAAGAACAGCTAATTTGTAGCGCACGGCGACAAACGTGATGTGCGCGCGCTATTTCTCCCACTCAATTCAATGAGAAGCTCTGTAGAGAAGAGTGAAGCAAGCTGCAGCCGTAGCAAACAGATCATACATGTCAATTGTTAAAAACTTACATAGCTGAAGTTCAAATCGATTTTGACAATCGATTTCAAGATTTTAATGACCTTATTCATTTGATAGGATTTATGAGAAATCCTGTAGAAGCAAATGTTGAAATCTGTGCAGGTCAATTCGAAAAATTTGGAGTGAATGGAGCTGTTGGTGAGCTGCAATTGATTGCGCTGAGAAATAGTGGTGTTGTTCAAGAATGCGTTAGAGGTGCAACAACTATGGTTGATATGTGGTTTGTTCCTCCATGGGTTTGACATTCCTGAGGATGAGAAGTATGCAGATATTCGACGATGTGGACTTAGGCTTCTTGCAATGTTCGGATCAACTTACCACTGTGAGTCTTCGTTCTCTACACTCAACTACATAAAAAACAAATATCGATCACGCTTGACTAACGCAAATGTTCAAAACATGATGCGTCTTGCATTAACCGGTTTGAAACCAAGATTCGTCAAGTTGACAAAAGCGAAGCCTGGACAAGTTTCTCACTGACACAATTAATAGCATTTATGATGTTTTGGATGAAGCCATTTCTATTTTTCTGTTGCAATTTATAATTATAATATCATTATTGGATTATCATCATTCTTCTCAATTTAAACAAGGAGTGTTTATATTCATGTACGCATGCATACATAATATGTAATATTTCCCAAACGTTAGCATTCATCCAATGAATGTATGCCTCCCTCCCTCTCTTTATCTATAAGCGTTGCATATTTTGTGAATGCGCATTAGGTTTCAACAAAAACGATAAACTCTCACTGGCAATAAATTTTCAAAACCACATGCGTTTTGTAAAAGTATACATGTATACAGAGTTACAGATCTATCCTATAAGCTAGGTAAGCTTATATAGTACCTTCTAATTATGCCAATAGGTCCATACCCTACCTCTACTTAATCATCACAAAACAAAAAAAAAATTTTCAGAAGGATTATTAATGAAACATAAATAGGCCTATAGGTGCTAGTCAACTCTAACTAATAACGGTACCTATGTATAAACAATGTAATAGGCATACAGGGGTTCTTTGGTCATATATTCAGTCGATTGGCCCGGTAGTATATTCATTAGAAAAATGCCAGGGAAATGTGGCCCGCCGAATTTTTGAGTTGAGAACCCCTGCCCTAGGGTGTTGATGACGGGCGAATAATGCCTAAATCTTCCATTTTGCGAAATTCTTATTCAACTATTCAGGACATAGACGCCTCGGACGAGACCCAGTGCTTTATCGACTCCTAGTGGTTCAAGGGAGAAATTTTCCTTAAGGGGGTTGTGAAAGTTTATGGATCTCATCATGCAGTGAGAAATTGTGGGGGAAGCCCATGCAAAACGGGTCACCTAGGCAAGAAGGGTCAGCTCGATTTGTTTCACTTATATCCTTTTCGCGACTATCATATCGTGTGTATAAATAGCGACCAATTATAGCAGTCTTCACACGGAACCTTGGCAACGATAACTATGTACTCGCTGCGCTAGCTTATTCAATGTTATTTTCCCACTGTCTTTCAAAAGAAGAGGAGGTTACTAATGAGCGAATTTTCTGCAGTAATATCTGGAGTAGGATATTAAGCCGAACATAACGTTGTAGTATTGCACTCTAATCAAGTACTTATCATACAGTTACTAGTGTATGATAGGATATCGCATTATATCGATAAAATGCGATTTCTTAAGACTATGAGGAAATTGACAAAACGGTTCATGGCGGTACGGGCAAATGAGGACACTGACCCGTTTTGCTATCTATTCAAAAATATCAGTTTCTCAAATGACAGGGATAAATGTAAAATTGCTTTTTGAGGTAGACGATATGAACGCACAAAATGCTTGAAGTACACTAAAAAAAGTATTCAATTTAGTTTTGAACACCTATTCAGCTTAGACCAACGACACGACATTCTAATTGAAATGATGATGAAATCAGGAGTCTTAGACCAATTCTATTGGTGTGTAGGTGCCTTGGCTGTGGTAGTAAGCGCACAAATTATAGGGCCTATCGCAAAAAATCAAAACTTTCAAAATTTTCTAACATTTTCCGTTCAAATTTTTCCAGAAAAATTTCATCACTGTGTGTATGAACTTTCCGCAACTTTTCAGGATAAATATTAAAAGAAATAAAACGCATTGAGTCAGTCTTCAAGCTGCATGCACATGCATTTATCAATATTGTGATATTTTCTGATTGCTCAAAAGTATTCTAAGTGATTATTTTAAGTGTTCAGAGTAGGCTTATCTAATTTTTTCAATGTTCTTCTATGCGGAATCAGAAAATGCTGCAACAAATAGTCTTTTGCAGCAGTAACACAGTATTTTCTTTGGATCTACATTCAAAAACACCCAATAGTGAATTTAATAAAAGTATTCTCAATGTCTTAGCTAGATTCAAGCTCGATGTCCTCTAGTTGCCAACTACACGTTTATGTTCTTGATGCCTCTTCTTTTCTCTGAGTTTTGCCGATATAAATATCATTAGACCATACCAAGGACATTTAATTGTTTAAAAGGGCTAGGTGAGAATAAAAGGGCTGATATTGTCTTTACTTAGCATTAGCAGAGCTCTCAGGATCGTTGGTTCGCTCCTACCTGTCTTAAAGCCATTGTCGAAGTCATTGCAAGATGTCATACGCCCGTACATCTGTACATCAGAATCCGTATGTAATCATCAGAACTGGTCATTCGCAGAAGTTAAGTCCAACCGAAATTTGACCACGATCGAAGAATGAATTTTGAATTTTATTCCGCGATTGCGGATTAAATTTCAGACTTCAGTTCGCGATTCCGTGATTTTGATTTAAAATGTCATAAAAGTTAAAATATATTTAGTCCACATCTTTTATTATTTTAAAAACATATATTTTGTTTTTCTTCAATTACCTACTAAAATGATCTTCTAGTTGTCTGATATTCCTTGAAAGATTATAAAAATGTTTATTCTTCTGCAATTAGACCCCTGATTATTCTTTGGCCTAGCAATGAATGTAAATAAAAAATGTGAAGTACAACACTTCTCTGCCGAGCTCTGCTACTGTTGAGCGCCTCTATATCGCCCGGGAGGGGACATTCTCAGACCCAGGAGAGCCAGCCTCACTGATGCTTCAAACTTTGAGTCCCTCATTTAAGTGAAGGCAACCTTTGGACTTTTGAGTTTACCCACTGATCCCAATTTCTGACGAGGAGTGAAAACTTGACGAATGCAGTTTGTAAACGTACAGTATGTACATGTATATTCCCTAGCAATAAAGTTGTTTCTTTTTGACGTTTGCTTTTTACACCGACATGGATATGCAATCCACATAGATACATGGATATGCATCAATTGCTTAATTTAACGGTAAACATCCTAAATTCTACAGCATTTCTTAATTTTTTTACTTGAATGATTTTTCTTATACAGAGCGCCTTCATCTGCGTTGGTGCATGCTGAAGACGTATCCTCAAGTTTTCACTATACCGGTCATCATGACATGTATAGTCCCTGTATTGGAATCATGATCACGATGGATGTAGGCACACGGGCTTAAATCATGTGACGCTTTCCTTCATTTAAGCCTAGCAAGCACGAAAAGGCTACAGGCTTATGACATGGCGTGTATGCCTCCTCAGCTAAACACGATTGCAAAAATTGAACGCTACAGCAAGCATTTTATACCTGCAGTTATTTGAAAAAGTATCCGATATGCTAACTGCCCGATCGTGATCGTGGAATCGCGGACTTACATTAAGAAATAGTGCGCGATCGCAGAATCGCGATCTCAGAAGGTCAAATTCTAAATCCCGAACCCATAATGTTTGGATCACGTGCCGAACTCTAGTGCTCATCTCTGCTGCTCATTGCGGCCAAGGTATGGCAAAACGCTGAAACAGTATTTCGTGTCTAAATCGTCCAGGTTCCAAAAATTTGAGGCCATGCTTGTCCGGCTTTTGGGGCCTTAGTCGGAAATAATTGCTCATCGACCGTTGCAGAGACCTCAGGACGATATGCCTTCTATGAGTTCTCTATGAAGCGATTGAATACGAAGGAAATAATGGCAAATTTGTCTTGCTGCAGATTCCCGCGTCTTTCAGTTCTGACATCAAAGTGAACATATTTTTGATGTGCTTCTTTCGGTTGTATAGAACCGATCATAGTTGTATTGAACGTCGAGCAGTCCATGAACACCGACCATAATGATTTCAAATGGAAGTTGCGCTGATTCATAACGGCCCGTAAATAAAGAATCCCGAAAAGGTTCTCCAGTTCTACTTCAGTAAGGTTGAAGGTTGGATCAGTTTGAACGTGGTTGTTAGTACATCTAACGACATGGCGAATAAGACCTTCATCGAAGAGAAGACGAAATGCATCTATCTGCTTCTGCTTCGATAATAATTAAATATCTAATCAATCCGACACGTCCTGTGAAGGCCTCTCAAATCTGCCTCTTGGAGCTCCATCGATAATTGTCCATTCCGTTCCATCACGTTCTTATCTCTGTTTCTTTTTCAAATTCTTCTACATAATCACTCTCGTCAGTTAATAGTCCGGGAGCCAGCGTGAAGTTGTGCAGGGAACGAGGTAGTACATAAAACTTTCACATAGCATAGTACACCTCTAACCTACTGCAAAACTTCGCGTCTGCCGGATCAGATCATTTGCTTTTCAGAAATAGAGAGGATAACAAAATCCTATGTATTTCCAGTGGAAAAATTGTGACATTTAAGGTGTTGACTCCATTTTTTCGAATTTTTGCTCATAAAAGTTACACAAATTGGTATTTTGTTGAACTGGTTATTATAGAAATCATCTACAGATCATGATCTTTCAAATGAGTTATCATTCAGTGACAGAGGATGAAGTAAAGTGTACAAACAGACACTTTTCGTTAAAGTATATCAACAATTTTCCTGAAATTTCTATGTTAAAATTTGCAGTTACACCAACGAAAAGTGTCTGTTTGTACACTTTCCTTCATCCTCTGTCACTGAATGATAACTCATTTGAAAGATCATGATCTGTAGATGATTTCTATAATAACCAGTTCAACAAAATACCAATTTGTGTAACTTTTATGAGCAAAAATTCGAAAAAATGGAGTCAACACCTTAAATGTCACAATTTTTCCACTGGAAATACATAGGATTTTGTTATCCTCTCTATTTCTGAAAAGCAAATGATCTGATCCGGCAGACGCGAAGTTTTGCAGTAGGTTAGAGGTGTACTATGCTATGTGAAAGTTTTATGTACTACCTCGTTCCCTGCACAACTTCACGCTGGCTCCCGGACTATAATGGTTGTACCTTGTTCGAAGTTGCCATCCAAAGAATCATTATCTGCATCATCACCGCTTTCCTCATAATCTAGACCTCATAACCATTCAAAACTTACTCGCTCGCAATACGCCTTGCCATGACCGAACAATGCTGACAGATATGAGACGGCAAAGGCTGTTACGAAATTCAGTGCCGTTTGCACAATCACGAGCATTTGTTTCTTTCCCAACACGAACCGTCAGTGCAACGTTGGTCCAAAACACTATGACGACATATATGTATCACTGTAAATCGCTGGATACGAAAATTACATACAAACACATACCAAGTTTACATACAATTTGAAACCAACATTTGATACGAGATTCTGGTATATATAAAGAAATCAGGTATGTTTTTCATACGAATGGCCATTTACTTTCGTATGTGATTGGTATGTAAACGATACGAACTATGCTAACTGTGATTGGCTGTTTTACGTTGAAATACGAATTCTTGGTATGTTTTATATACGAGACCCGATGGAAATTGGTATGTGTTTCGTATGTCTTTCGTATGAATAGCTTTATGTCATATGGCAAAAAATATGTTATACTACATACTACTTACAAATAACTTTTTTCCAGTAATACCAGCCGTGAATATTTCTTTGTGAAAGTGTGGTATTTAACTAGATTAGATTTGTTGTGGAATTAAAGGCGCATGTCATCTTTGCAACTTGTCTTATAGCATTCACAAGACTCATAATTAGCTCATTTCCTTGAACTAAATTGATAAAAATCATTTCAATAAAACGATAACTTTTCAGCAACCATGTTGACTTATATATCTCAAACATAACTATTTTTGCGTTCATGAATTATAATGTGTCTTTATTTTGGATTGATAATATGCTTAGTTCCAAAATTACATAATGCATAATTGTTGATGGTCAAATACTTACTGATTATTTATGAAATGCCTCGGACTTACATGTATTAAAATCGAATTCAGTATTGTTAGTTTGACTATAAAATGTCATTATCTCACTACTTACAAAGCAGTAGTAGCATTAGTGTGATCTTTATTGACAAAAGGCCTTAAATCAACATACTTTGGACATGATTGATGCTTTCTTTTAACATTGTGCTGGTATGGCTTTAGTATGTAAAGCATACCACACTTGAAATAACATGCGAAAAGCATAGAAATATATACCAAGATCATACAGAAATATACCAAAAAAATATTTTGGTATGCATCCTTCGTATGTGATTGGTATTGAGCGATTTACAGTGTAGTTGAGACATACAAGTCAAGTTACATTAAATTGTAGTTCGCTTATTATCGTATTTAATCACCGTAGTGTAGGTTTTTCAGCCTCTTTAACTGCAGTTACTTGAGAAGGCCGAACTATCGAAACTTTTGACGTATAATGTTCAATTGTTGTTCGAGTATGGTTTCAAAGTATCTGATAGGAAATTATCATTATATCCGGTACTTATGGGTTATCTCCGCCGCCCCCAGGTTTTCAAATTTGTCTAAAATCTGAAAAAATAAATCAATCGCCACTGAACTTCAGGTAGACGTACTTTTGCGTATTTCCTACCAACATGCAAAATCTTATGCAGATCGGACGAGTAGCTTTTCCATTTGAGACGATAACGTGAAGTGTAGCGATGTCAACAGCTTGATCTGACTTCGTCTGTTCAACGCATTAAGGTCTTACCGAACAGATTCATTCCTTTAGCACGCAAGTTCCACTAACGTAGTGGAACTGTCATTCAATTTCGCAGCTGTTTGCTAGTTCAGTTATTGCAGACAAATTCGTGAATATCGAAAGCAAAATACAAAGAAGGCATCCAATTTCCAATTTGTTCATACAGACCGTTTCAAAAGTAATTTCACAAAAAAGCTAGGCCATTTTCAATGAAATTTTCGTGCTGAAGTCCTGGATCAATTTTGATAAACGATATACCATATGAAACCTTATGTTCCATAGATTGTTTTGACATTGCTTTCATGTGTGGTCAGCTGTGGTCAGTAAGCCTTATGAAAAAAAATTGAGCGTTTTCTTTGATGCAGAGTTTCAACATGAAGACGACAGAACTTTTTTATGAAAGTTGGCAGACAGCATGAACTATCAGTCAGCTTCATCATGATACACGGTTTTTAGGATTGGCTGTATGTACAAAAAGATACAATGGTAATAAGTTTTACCAAAAAAATGTTGCTAAAAAATCTCTCAAGATTTTCTTATTGATGAAAATGTTCAATTTCAATAACCTTTGTACCATGTGAAAGGTATGTCAACCACTTAAATTTGGCAACGCGTTTAGCTTATGTCTGGTCAGCTGTGGCCAGCAGACTTAAAAGTATGAATGTTTGGTCAATTCGTTCACCGACACCTACAGACAAAACTATGCAATACAGAAAATTGAGATTATCACCGTTGAATCAGACTCGTGTTAAGCTTTCAGATGATATATTGTTTTTCGAATTCGGACATCAATTTGTGCAATTTCATTCAATTTTACACTTCTACCTAATTTTACGCCACTTTCGCGTTAACATTGTTCAACAACGGTCAACTGCACACAACGTAACAACTTCTGTTGTATTAACGCTGGTGCTTTCGAGTTTGAGCTTAAAATAATGCTGGTGTTATCAGCTCCAAGAATATGTAAGTTTTATCAAAATCGGCCCATCCGTTCACTGACAAACTTCAAATTTGTATTATTCCCATAGTCAGCCATTGCGTGAGTCATCACTTCCCTCACTTGAGGTCAGAAGAAATTCGAATCTCGGATCAGACAAGGGCTTGTCTCGTCTGTGCACCTGTTCACAGCAAACAATAGCATTTCCTTCAATGCTAGCACTTGCGTTGCGTCCGATTAATGGAGCAGCTCATCAATGATGAAAAGGAGAATGAGTGACACATGGGCCAACATGATATTGATATCTCAAATAGCATCGTGAAAGTAATAAAGTAGACAATCACTAATTACTTTAGTTAATTAGGCAAACCACACCACTATATTTCCAGAACCAAGTGTCTCAGCTTACCAAGTAAATAAGTTTATTAATCGATTATCAGCGTGCGATTAAATTTGACGAGAATATACAAAAGATATAAGAATTTTTTGTGCTGCGCAACGATTTGTGAAACGGTCTGTATTTACATGCTACACTACAATGTCTACCATAGCAAGGCATCCATGAATGTAGCGCAATACATGAGTGGCCATTTGCTCAAACTTATGTCCATTCAAAGTTGTCTGATCCTATTGTAATGTCTCTGAACATGAAATCGAGAGCCCGAATTCTGTGCTCCGCTGCATGTATGCTAGGGTAAACGCTAACTATATCTAATGACACAAACGTTTGATCATCCATGATTAAGTCTTTGTTTATTATTTGCATTCTATTTATAAGTGCCTTACTATTTCGCAGATATGATGGAACTAATTCAGTTAACTGATTGAGAACTTGAGTTTTGAGCCAATCGATTTTTTGAGTAGGGCTGTTAGTTGTGGACGCGATCGGCCTTAACGGAAGCCTACTGTCTGTCGGATTCTTATGGTCTTTGATACAAGTTTTGAATTTGGCAGGTCCGCTACCACATGATTTTAGTTTTTCTATCTCAAAACGAGTGAAATTAGTTTTACACATGTTATCTAAGATTTTGTTGGCTTGAGTTTCTATTTGATTGACTTTACACTTGTGTATTCTACGGCAAGTGTTTTCATCTTGCAGAAGATCTCGAGTATTTTTGTGATGGTTGCTTTTATCAGTAACTGCGAATCTGTTAGTTTTATCAGAAGGAACCGCTACTAGCTGATTCTCATTTAAATAATGCTTAGTGGATTTTATCATTTTAGTAGTATCTTTGTATGGTTTGCTGCTTTTGGTCTGCTCAATCTCGTTTCTTGGAATCTCCTGTTCGTCAAAATGACATTCAGATTGTCCAAAAAGTGATTGAATCGATCACCTGTAAAGCAAATTACATAATCGTAATGCATCCAAGATTAGTTGAAGAACCATTTCAGTCAGATGCTTGAATTACAAATAAATGGAGCTGTTCATTAGGTAAACTTCTGCCGGCAGAATATTCTGCCTACTTAAATGAACGACGGTTTATTACCGGAACCGGCAGAGGCAGAATATTCAGACGGTTTCAGTGTTACATCGTCGTTCATAAAGTTTGTTAAATATTCTGCTTGCAAAATATTAAATTGGTTTGATTTTCTGCTGGTGGAATTTTAGTCAATGAGCAGCCCCAATGTAGGCATATAAATTTTTAATGGCAATCTCAATTATTTCAATGAATTATTTTGATTACTTATTTGAAATGATGATAATGATGATGAATTAATTTGATTACTCACTGGTCATGGATCCTCTATGCAACTCATAGCAGACGACTCTTGCTCCTTCAGCCACTGTCATTACCCAATGTAAATTCGGCCCACGCTGTCCGCCAACTTGTCGCACGACTGGTCGACCACCCTTCAGTGCTCGCCCCCTCGTTTTCTTAGTAAAAATGCTGAAACAGATGTCATCAATATATATATATATATATATATATATATATATATATACACTTAAGGAAAAAATAAAGTACCCGGTTAGACATTTAACTCTATTTCGAAAACAAGAAGACAATATGCACTACTTGTGCTTCAGAGTCGATCACAGAAACAATATCAATACACGTATAAAGTCACGAAAGGCGTACTAGTACATGGAAAACAGTCAAAATCTCGTAAAATCACCTTCAGCATCCAGTACTGCTTCTACGCGATCACGCAGTGAACTGATAAGAGAAGCTCGATAATTGACATCATCCATCAGTTCATTCCAAATGACATCAAGCGTAGCAAAGAGTTGGTCACTGTCTTCTGGGTCCTCACATTCTCTTTGGAGTTTCAGTTCCATCTGTGCCCACACGTGTTCGATGGGATTCATGTCGGGACTAAATGCAGGCCAGTCTAAGGTAGGGATTCCATTGTGTTGAAGGAATAGTTTCGTCCGGTTCGCCAAATGTATCGGTGCATTGTCTTGCTGGAAGATGCCACCTGCTTGAGTGATTGCATTCCATATTGGAAGAAGATTACCTTCAAGGATGTCGATGTGGTACTTTTGTGCATCAATTCTCTTGAATTCTCACCAGGCTCGTATGTCCATTACTTGAGAATGCACCCCACACCATTACATGCGCGACAGATCTGTTCGGAGTACGGCAGACGTAGCGATCCGTGTACCGATCTCCTATCGATCGACGGACATACTGTGCTGGTGACTGACCGAAGCAGAATTTCGATTCGTCAGAAAACACCACTTTCTTCCACCTCGTCAAAGTCCACGATGACTTTTCTGTAGCCCATTGCAATCTGTGATGTTCATGATCTGCTGTCAAGGCTGTCTTTCTAGCTGGTGTAGATGCCTTGAGACCACCGCTCAGCAATCGCTTTGTTAAGTCCTTCTGGTGCATTCTAGATTTAGGTTTTGCTTAATTACTCTGGCAGAGCAAAAAGGATGGTTCGAAGAGAAAGTTAAAATTTCCTCGTCATCTTCAGTTGTACTTTTCCTACGGCCACAAGAAGCTCGATTGGTTGCTTTAGCATCTCCACCAGCTGATGGCCTCTGTAGGTACTTTCTGACTGTGTTCTCTGATATCTCGAGGCACTCAGCAATTTTAGGTCTTGAAAAATTCGCATGAAACTTTAAGGCGTAGATTAGACCTCTCTGGAATTCAGTCAAATCACATCCACGTGTCGCCATGACTAATTTGCTAATGCTACGATACTGTCGATGATTGCGGTGTATGTAGCTAGCGGATTGAACATAGTACAGCTCGGTATGCATGAAAGCACAATGAATGGAATCACAGCATTAGACCTCAGCTACACTGAAAGCAAAGCAAACACGAGCGTCCCAAGCGTCTCGAGTAACCGCATGTCCGCAAGCTATCAATCGCTCTAGTTTGCTTTGCGTGCATTATGGAAGTCTACAAATGCTGCAATGATGACTTTGTATTTGCTGCAAAACGCTTGGAAAAGCTCGCTGTGTGGTTGAGGCCTAATGGTTTGACTATTGATTAACTTCTAAAGTTCATATTTCACACCAGCGAGTAGAAAAAAATGACTGAAATGATAAATTTGTCACTGTTAACATAACTTTTTCCACCGGGTACTTTATTTGTTCCTTGAGTGTATATGCGCTATGCATGAGCTCTATATGAACTTTATGGTTATAATACAGTTACTGGAAAAGTAGGGTGTTCATATTTCACACCAACGAGTAGAAAAAAATGACTGAAATGATAAATTTGTCACTGTTAACATAACTTTTTCCACCGGGTACTTTATTTGTTCCTTGAGTGTATATACATACTCGTATATAAATAAATAAGAAATGTGCGCTTCTGCCCCACCGAGAATTGTACTCTCCTGCCCCATTTGTACATGAAGGGACCAGGGCCTACAGCAATCGTCGGACCAGGCATTTGGAGGTGCTGTGACAGCCATAGCACTTCTTTCACAACAGTACATATCAATGCACAATCATATTCCGCAAAAGCTAACTCTAAATACGAAAATTGAAGGGACCAGGGCCTACAGCAATCGTCGGACCAGGCATTTGGAGGTGCTGTGACAGTCATAGCACTTCTTTCACAACAGTACATATCAATGCACAATCATATTCCGCAAAAGCTCATACGTGGGGCAGGGGTGCACATGGGGGCAGGAGAGTACAATTCGGTGGGGCAGGAGCGCACATTTCTTATCTATATATATATCTATATATATCTATATATCTATATATATATCTATATATCTATATATATATCTATATCTATATATATATATATATATATATATATATAGTGAAATCAAAAAATGGAAATTAATATATATATATATATATGTATATATATAATATGTATCTTATTTATCATCATATATATATACAATAGATAATATGGACTAAAAGTCAAATTCCTGTAGCTACCGGTTTCGATGTATTAATTATTACATCTAATCATGCATCAGGAGCTAGGCAATACAATATTACAACTGAATGGAAAGAAAAAAATTACACAGAATTCAAAGAAGGTTTAAATTGGGAAATGAAGCATCTTTCTTTGATCTTTCTCATATGTTTAGTCGTGTTCCATGAAAGCTGAAAGAAAGGCATCACTTCAAACTGCTTGTCTTTATCCGCGGCGCATCGAGAAATATGTCTACTGACAGGTAATGGAGCTGCATCTGGGTGCTTAATATGATGTCTATGCACTGTCATTCTGTTTTTTAATAGATCTCCAGTTTGACCAATATATAACTCCATACACCCCAAACATCGCAACACGTAAATTACATTATGAGAGTAGCAGTTCATGTTATGTTTGATGTTAAATGTTCTGTTGCGGAAATGAAATGTCTTTCCTTCAATTATTATAATGACAAGTTCCGCATTTGTTCTCGTGACATTTTCTTACACCTTTTATTTCATCATTTTTGTTTCGCCGTAGTAGTGACAAGAGGGATTGTGGTTGTTTATAAGTGGCTTGAATTTGGTAGCTGTTAAACGGAGGCAACATTTTTAAACTTTGAAAAGAGGGCTGGACAACTTTATGAAATGACTTCTGGTTGTTCGGGTTATATGTACTCATGAATCGGATTTTCTTTTCATTACTTGGTTTACATGAAACAGTAGAATTATCATCACTAGTCTTCAAAGCTTTTTCAATCGACCCATCAATTAACTTCTTAGGATAATCTAATCTTATTAGTTTTTGTTTCAATTCTTCAAGTCGTAAGGGCAATATTTCCTTTTCAGACACGATTTTTTTAAGGCGGTAAGCTAGACTAAATGGAATGTTTCGTAAAATATGTCTTGGATGGCAAGATTTGTATGGAACATATGACATACTGTCAGTTGGTTTCCTGTATACATCGGTTTCCAGTCTATTACTTTTTTTGTATAATTTCACATCCAAGAAATGCATTGAAGATGAACTATTTTCCATTGTGAATACGATATTTTGATTTAAATTATTTAAGCAATTATATAGAAGAGAAATGTCTCCGAATTCCTTCGGCCAAACAATGAAGCAGTCGTCAAGATATCGTGTCCATTTCGAGATAAAATACTCACATTGAGCTTCTGACAAAAATTCTCTTATATTTTGATAAAGTGTGGTCTCCTGGTATCCCATCACAAGGTTCGCATAAGATGGTGCACATTTGGTACCCATTGCGAATCCCGATCTTTGTTTGTAAAACGACTTGTTAAAAGTGAAGATATTGTTATCTAAGATAAGATTCAGCCCTTGTAAAAATGAAGTCATTGCTTATTCTGTTTGGAATCATGTCGTTTTTCCGTTAACCAGAATTCAATAGCCTCTATACCTAATGAATGTGGTATACTTGTATACAGAGATTGAACGTCAAAAGTAGCTAAAATTTCATCATTAATAAATTTAGGTAACTTTTTTAAGAAATCGTCGGTATCTCTACAAAAACTCGGAGTACTAGCCGCTAAAGACTTAAGAATTGCGTCTATGAGTTCACTCATCCGACTAGTGGGGGAATTGACATTACTTATTATCGGTCTAAAGCATAAAGAATCAAGTTGACATTCAGCATATCCATGCTCATCTATTTTAAATTTCATTTAAAATGTTTGTGAATTTATGGATTTTGGGTAATCCATATAAGTATGGTACAGATGGATGAAAGCGGGATAAGTATGAAAACTCTTTGTGGGTCAAAGCATTCTTGTTCATTTCGCATAAACGTTTTGTGTTATTCAAAGTTGAGTAGACGTTATATTTTCTACTTTCGTATACGTCTTATCATCCAGTAAATGATCGTTCATAATTTTTTGATTGTAAAAAGAGCTATCAATAATCACGAAGGCTCCTCCTTTATCTGCTTTCGTAATATGAATATCATTATTTGCTCTCAAATTATTCAGACTTTTATTTTCTTCAAATGACAAATTATGTTTTTTCTTTTTATTGTCATTCTCAGTTTGCTCATTTTTGTTTGATAAATCCATTAAATTTATAATCGAATTGAGTTCCTGATTATCTTTTGGAGGTTCAAAATTACTATCTTTATACTTCAAGCCAAAGGAATTTTCGTCAACTTTATCATTATCCTTAAAATATTCAATAAGACGCAATTTTCTGTAATACTCATGCATTTCATCATTTCTGATATAGTTGTTTTTATTAGGCATAGGCGTGAATCTACAACCTTTGGACAGCAACATTCGAGCATTAATATCTAGTTTATAAGATGAAATGTTTAAAGTAGAGATGCCCTTTAATCTTATATACCCTTTATATATATATATATATATATATATATATATATATATATATATATATATATATATATACATATGTAAAATATTTGTATATCACAGTATTTGGTGAAATATATGGAGAAATGTTTCTGCCCGCAAAAAATCAAAACAGCAATTTAGCACTAGCGCTTTCAATATATCTTCAGGTGCTTAATATTAACAAGTGATATAACATACAGGGAAATTGTTCTAACTTGGCCCTTACTATATATCCGAGTGTATGGGAGAGAGAGAGAGAGAACAACCAGGCTTGTGCTGAGACCGACAAGCAAGTTAAGTTTATTAGCAACGCCAGCGGCTTTAAGTGACTTGACACCTTAAACATGTAATAGCAGCTGGCGGCGTCTAACATGACCAGAGATACATAACGAGCAGAGATAAAGGAGAGGCAATTACATGCAGCTGTTCTGTTTATCACACTACAGAAATAGGCATATATTTAAAATTCACTGGAAAAAGATATCAATGTTATATCAGTAAAGAAAGTCATAAGGAATTCAGAAGTGGCCTATAGATATCAATGAAATATTTTTCTTTTACCTTGCGTTCAATATCATTGTCCGACCGCATCTTATGGAAAGGAAAAATGTCAAAATTACCTGCTCCACAATAATACATGTGTTTGCTTACTTTAAGTTGACGATATTCTTCAGTGTTTATCTGTTGTTTGTGCACACGTACTCTACTTCGTAATGTTGTACTTGTTTCTCCTATATAAAATGCTTTGCAATTTGAGCAGGTCATTACATATATCAAGTTCTTTGAGTTACAATTCATATTGTGTTTGATGTTGAAAGTTTTGCCGTTAAAGTTATAAGATGATCCCTCCGTAATATACTCGCAAGCTCCACATCTTTTATCGTTGCATTTGGTAACAACATGAGTTTCATTTGATAGAAATTTTGAATTACATAATATGCGTTTGAGATTGATTGGTTGTCTTTTGCTATGTATGAATTTTTTGTTTTTGAAGATTTCATTAGTATTGCAATCGTTTTGTAATGAGGAATTGACAAGGTTTATAGTGGATCTAATATCAGGGTTTCTGGGATTATAAGTACTAACAAAAGGCAATATATCATTATCATCTTTCTGTTCAGTTGTCAAAAGTTGAGTTCTATTGAGTTTCTTAGCTCTTATAATCGCGTCATCAATTAATTTAGAAGGATATTGCTGTTTGACCAAAAACATTTTCATTTCTTGTAATCTATCATTTTTCGTTGAATGATCAGAAACAATTGCACAAATACGTCGGGCTAAATTGTAGGGAATGGCCCTTTTAGTGTGCCTAGGATGGCAAGACTTAAAATGGAGGTATTGATGAGTATCGGTTGGCTTATAAGATACGTCCGTTGAAATTTTATCATCAGTTTTCTTTATTAAAGCGTCTAGGAAGGGTAATTCATTTTTGCTCACCTCCATTGTAAATTTGATATTCTCATCAAGTTCATTCAAAATTGTGTTAAACTTTTTTGATTTGTCGTCGTTCCAATTCCATATAATAAAGCAGTCATCGAGAAAACGTTTCCAGTTAATAAATATGTCTGTAGTAACCTGTGTACCCCATAAGCTGGTAATGACATCCTTCAATTTAATTTCTAAAAATCCGAGCGTGAGGGTAGCGTAAGTAGGGCCCACCGTAGTTCCCATGGCTGTGCCTTTGATTTGCTGGTAATGCTTTTCTCCAAATGCAAATGTATTGTTGGATAATATAAGTTGCAAACTATTAAGGATGAATTCATGCGAAAACTGTTGATCGATCAAATTTGGGTATTTCTGAAGCTAGTAATTTATGGCAGTGATTCCTAAATTGTGGGGGATATTAGTGTATAGGCTTATTACGTCAAAGCTGACTAAAGTTGAATTTTGGTTGACTGTAGAAGGCAACTGACACAACAAATCTAAATCGTCTCGAATAAAACTTTCAACTTTTTTGCAATACGGTTTCAAGATAAAATCAATGAACTCACTTAACCTTTGTGTCGATGACTTTGAACCTCCAACAATTGGTCGAAATTTGAGGTCAGTGGGAGAAGGACAAATGATGTATTCCGCATTCTGCTTCATCACTGCAGTTTTTATCTGTTGAGACTTGTGAATTTTAGGCAAGCCGTAAAATTGACTTTCTTCATATTCAAAATTTGTAATATACGATATCTCGGCTTTTGTGAGATTTGTTTCAGTAGATGCACAAAGAAGGTTTCGAATTTTTGTCATAGTAGAGTTATCGGCGTTGTCTTGTATAATTTTGTAAAATGATTCATCACTGAGCATATGTAAAATTGTATTTTCATAATAATGTTTATCCATTATAACCACTGCACCTCCTTTATCTGCTTCTTTTATGATGATGTCCGTGTCACATGATAGGTTGTGAATTGCATTCAACTCAGATTGATCAATATTAGGGACTTTAGAATTAATGTTACTAGATAAGTCAATGGATTCCAAAGTTTCACACAATTTGTCTAATGTTTGATTTCTACCTTTTGTAGGTATGAAAGTAGATTTATTTTTTCTTATGCTGAAATTTTCGTGAATATTCTGGTTGTCATTGTTGTGATAAAATTCCATCAAACGAAGTCGCCTTGTATAACTTTGAATGTCAGTCTTTAATTCGAGAACATTGCATTTTGGGGTAGGAGTAAATTTAAGACCTTTCATCAGCAAATTCACCTCAGGTTGTTGAAGAGTTCTTTTTGACAAATTTAAGACTTTTGAATCTACCATGACAGGTGTCTGTGTCACTGTGTTCGTTTTTTCGGTACGTTTTCCAACTGGCATGATCTAAAAAATGTTTGGTTCGACTTTGATAATTAATTTGTGCCGGACGATCATTTTTAGGCCTATGTGATTCATGATTGATATGTCTTTCATTGTGATAAACTGCATCTTGTGCATTTCTTGTTGGTTCGTACTGTTGATTTCTTCTCTGTTGATATAGATTTTGTTTATTATTGAAATGGACTTCCCGATGATGTCTTGATGCTTGGTATCTTGTATTTTGACGATTGAATGAATCGAATTTCACAGCTGCCGCGTATGAATTGAATTTATTTGGATGCCGAATATTTGTTCTCTCTGAATTTGGACGATTTCTTTTTATAAATGAAAACTGATTTGACTGGTTTTAAGAAGTCTGATCCATATTTTCGCTCATAATCCAGGAGCCACGATAACTCTACTATGACAAAAATTCGAAACCTTCTTTGTGCATCTACTGAAACAAATCTCACAAAAGCCGAGATATCGTATATTACAAATTTTGAATATGAAGAAAGTCAATTTTACGGCTTGCCTAAAATTCACAAGTCTCAACAGATAAAAACTGCAGTGATGAAGCAGACTGCGGATGCCATCATTTGAGTCCTTCTTCATTTGATCATCACAATCAAACACATTTGTCAAGTGTTTTTCGACTCTGATTTGCAAAATTTCTATCTCGCCCTTAACCCGATTGATTACGATCTCTTTCCGGATTTGTGTTTCTTCTTCCGGTTCGTTTCGAAGTCTTTTGATTCGGAATTTTCTAGGAATGATTGGCTCTTCTTTTTCTAGCCAGATTTTATATTGGTTGGCAAGATTTGCATTTCGTATTTGATTCCAGTAAGCTATTTTTCGCTTTTGAAGACGATCATACCATAGGTAACTCATTCGCTGTTTGATTTTCTCAGCTTGCTGTGTGAGAGTGATTTCATTTTACGCTCGGATTTTTAGAAATTAAATTGAAGGATGTCATTACCAGCTTATGGGGTACACAGGTTACTACAGACATATTTATTAACTGGAAACGTTTTCTCGATGACTGCTTTATTATATGGAATTGGAACGACGACAAATTAAAAAAGTTTAACACAATTTTGAATGAACTTGATGAGAATATCAAATTTACAATGGAGGTGAGCAAAAATGAATTACCCTTCCTAGACGCTTTAATAAAGAAAACTGATGATAAAATTTCAACGGACGTATCTTATAAGCCAACCGATACTCATCAATACCTCCATTTTAAGTCTTGCCATCCTAGGCACACTAAAAGGGCCATTCCCTACAATTTAGCCCGACGTATTTGTGCAATTGTTTCTGATCATTCAACGAAAAATGATAGATTACAAGAAATGAAAATGTTTTTGGTCAAACAGCAATATCCTTCTAAATTAATTGATGACGCGATTATAAGAGCTAAGAAACTCAATAGAACTCAACTTTTGACAACTGAACAGAAAGATGATAATGATATATTGCCTTTTGTTAGTACTTATAATCCCAGAAACCCTGATATTAGATCCACTATAAACCTTGTCAATTCCTCATTACAAAGCGATTGCAATACTAATGAAATCTTCAAAAACAAAAAATTCATACATAGCAAAAGACAACCAATCAATCTCAAACGCATATTATGTAATTCAAAATTTCTATCAAATGAAACTCATGTTGTTACCAAATGCAACGATAAAAGATGTGGAGCTTGCGAGTATATTACGGAGGGATCATCTTATAACTTTAACGGCAAAACTTTCAACATCAAACACAATATGAATTGTAACTCAAAGAACTTGATATATGTAATGACCTGCTCAAATTGCAAAGCATTTTATATAGGAGAAACAAGTACAACATTACGAAGCAGAGTACGTGTGCACAAACAACAGATAAACACTGAAGAATATCGTCAACTTAAAGTAAGCAAACACATGTATTATTGTGGAGCAGGTAATTTTGACATTTTTCCTTTCTATAAGATGCGGTCGGACAATGATATTGAACGCAAGGTAAAAGAAAAATATTTCATTGATATCTATAGGCCACTTCTGAATTCCTTATGACTTTCTTTACTGATATAACATTGATATCTTTTTCCAGTGAATTTTAAATATATGCCTATTTCTGTATGTTATATCACTTGTTAATATTAAGCTCCTGAAGATATATTGAAAGCGCTAGTGCTAAATTGCTGTTTTGATTTTTTGCGGGCATAAACATTTCTTCATATGTATATATATATGTATATATTGTGTCTTTTCGTGTCAAGTGCAGTGGATTGATAAAGGATTAAATCTGAAACTAGTCTCCACCACATTTGTCTTTTCTTCTCAACACTTGTGGGATCAGTGGACGGCGTGAGAGCCCTTTGACTCCTGAGTCACTACGTATATATATATACATATATATACATCTATACATATATATATATATATATATATATATATATATATATATATATATATATATATATATATATATATATATATATGTAATGATAAATAAGAGAACTAAAGCAAATGTATCACATTTAAAGTAAAAGAGAAAGTCGAGGCTTCAATAGAAAGGAATTTATTCGCAAACATGTTTCACCAGCTGTGCTTGCTTCTCAATGCGATTAAATGAATGGATACATACCAGCAAATCAATTCAAAATAATCAGATATCACCTTAACAAAAACATCATCATGATGTTAAACCTAAGCCATTCAATGCAGGCTTGAACTTCTCGATGAACATAGACTCTTTATGGTCACGCTCTAGCTTGGATACATTGGGTTGGAGCTCGTAGAATGGCGCAAATACAAATTTCATGGGAAGGTCCCTGGCACATATAGCAATATGCCTACTCACAGGTAATATAGCGTAATTAGGATTATTAATATGTTGCCTATGGACAGTCATGCGATGGCGCAAAGTATCGCCAGTTTGGCCAATATAGTAGTAGTTCTTGCAACATTTGCACTGAAACTTATAGATCACATTCTTAGACATGCAATTGAAGTTATGTTTTAAAACAAATTCCATCTTGTCATTATCAACGATGAACTCAACTGACATCCCCTCAATGATGTCATCACACCATTTACATAACTTCTCATTGCATTTCGTAATTCCATTCATGCTCATACGGTTGTTCTTATTGAGCAAAGATAACAGGGATCTCGGTTGATTTCTTCTATCCATACCTACAATCCCAATAATCCTTCCTTTTTCAACAATGTAATAAAACCTACCACTGGATGCCTCAGTGTGAGTAATGCTTTTGAAAACTGTGCTTTTAGACAAACTTGTAGGCAACCGATATATATATATATATATATATATATATATATATATATATATATATATATATATATATATATATAACAGCGTACGGTTTAAGCCATCTTCCAAATACCACTGTGCATAATTTGAACGGTCATCTTTGACGTCGGGAGAATTCCGTATAGCTGGCCAGTCCTGAAATTTTTTCATAGTTGTAAGTTCCCCATCAAGTGCTCGAGATATTGTTAAAATTGAAACTGGATACTTTCAGCTTCGACTCTATTGGTTCTAAAGTCATGTCAGGAGTTTTCTCGACCAGTTCGACAATACGTCTAACAAGACCCTCGGTCAGCCGTGCAGATTCCTCCCATCGTCCACCTCGCTTGTCGAAAAGTGTCTCTCTTCGTTGATGATGTTTTATGATGGATTATGTTGAGTACCCCTGCAGCAGCTTCATAATACTCACCATTCATCCACGAACCAATGAGCTTCTGTTCCCTGTGGTAAAGGCGACGTCGGGCCAACGTCGGGCCATCGTCGGTCAGCAAATTTTGGTCGGCTGTTGGTTGGCTACTGGTCAAAAATATTGTGTTGGCTCATGGTTGGCAATGGTCGGTTTACTGTAGGCCAAAATTTTATGTGGGTGGATTTTAGTCGAATTATAGTTGGCCAAGATCGGCCGAAAATGCTGTGTTGGCACATAGTCGGCCAATTATCTATGGCTGGATTGTGTTCGTATTTCATTTGACCATGGTCGGACTAGAGTATTGTTGGCTTCCCAATGGCAAGATCTCAAGAGGGATATTGGACATTATCTGGGAATTCTTTCAGCATCAGAATATTCTGCAGTGCTGAATCCTCGAATGCAGTTGTACCTGTTCTAGGTTTCATAGCGAATCATGCATTGTAATGAATAATACAACTGCGGTTTTATATGGGCTGAAGCTGGTTATCGAATATAAACCCATTTTATGCTCATTGCGTATTTCCGATCTAAAAACATGTTATTGATGATCTCTATTCTTTTTAACTCATCGGTAGTGTGGCTACAATAAGAAATAGACTCACTTTGAAATAATCAATCGACTGCTATATACATGGACCTACGCGGTTCTACTTCAGTAAGCCTATGTTGTTGATTTTGATTGATACAGTTGTATTCGTTAAATTACTTCACTAAAAATTTCTGAACTTTAGATAATGAATCAGAAAGCAGCTGAATCAAACAGATGCGTTAATATCAGCTCACTCAGTCTGTGAGATCTGATCTGACTACGCTATCCTTCTATCACTATAGAAAAATTCGGGGTCAATACAGTTGTGAAGATTCATTCATTTGTCAGAACAGTAGCGGTCGATAATTCCCCGCCGCGTCATTGCAACAAACCGTCTATGCCTGTGGCTCACAGTGTGCGTGGTCTGCCGTCTGTTGTTCCCTGCTTGTTTCATTGTCCTCGCCGTCAAGTGGAAAGCTGTGCAGTAGCTTGACTGCTCGTTCAGTCTCTTGCATGGTCTATCACAGCAAAGGGCACAACGAGCACAGTGTTTTCATTAACAATTATTAGCACCAAGCGTCGCCGCAGCGAAGGATATTTACATGTAAGTACATATATGCGCCTTCTTTCATCATCTATCGTCAGCTTCGTGATTCCACCTGTACTTTTGTCATTTACTTACTTCATCCATCACAGTACATGGAATGTTACTTACGAGACTACCTCACTGAACTACAGCATTATTGACGTATCGAAGTGATAGATAACTCTTTCAACGATACTGAAGTATCATAATAACTCGAAAATTACGAACACTCGTGTGCAGTCAGTTATCACGTGTATGAGAGATTTTCCACGCAAGGAAGCAATCAAATTCCCCCTCAAATTAGTTATGCAACAGGATTTAAGCCATGCATCTCATGTTATTGTGCATCAAACTACACAGAAAGGGTAAGTTTCAAAATGCAAGCTAAATTTTTACTTGCAAGTCAACATGTAGTCTGCATGCAGCAACTTATGGGTTGTCACCCCCACTTCTCAAATTTCTCTAAAACTTTTAAAATGAACCAATTGTCACAAAACTACGTCATGCCAACGTAGTTGGGTATATTTTCCACCCACAGAAAAAGATTTATGCAAATCGGACAAGTAGCCTACTTTCAAACTAGAGACGATAAAGTCAAATGTTCCAATATCAACATGCAGGTTGATCTGACTGCGTCTGTTCGATGCATTTTACATTCATGTATGTGTGCATTGTTCTCTCTCTGTTTTCGTCATCCACTGCTATTTTAAATCCTCCCACGACCACTATCCGACCACACTGTTTTAAGTTAAATATTTAAGTGTGCGGGATGTGGCTCTGGTCATAATTGTTACTTCACGAATATCCCAAATCTAGTGCTATTGGCTCAGATGATGGGGCAGAAGAAGTCAGATCAAGCTGTGACATCGCTACATTTCAAGTTATCTTCTTTCAATCAAAAAGTACTTGCCCAATGTGTATGAAGTTTGGTATGCAGGTAGAAAATATGTTCAACTAAGTTTACTGCAAGATTTGTGACGATTCATTCACTTTTGTTGATTTTACACACATTTCTAAACGTGGGGGAGGTATCAAGTACCAACATGTTTTTTGGACTCAAATCAACAAATTTGAATGTTGCATGTATTTGGATTCATGGATCATGATCATGTAGAGACCTTCCGAATCTGCTCCTGATTATCTTTATCTGCTCTTGTAATTTCGTAATTACGACTTTAAAATTTATGCTACTAATTAAGTATAGGCTTCATTCTTCTCAAATACTTCATTCCTGAAACTGATTGTCGTGCCTTTTAAATTGTGCAGTGTATTATCAGTGTAATCAATTAAGACTTGCTTTTTGTTACAGACCTAGATTCTGTCACGCAATCCAGAAAAATAATTTTGATGCTTTATGATAACTAGAAAGTTTATTTACATGTTAATTCACTGCTACTCTTTCATCTCAAAAAGCGCTTTTTGATCTGAAATTATTATTGGTATTTTACTTAGGTCTAGGTCTAGCTGGTGCATGTTTACTGTATCACCATGAATTACATGTACATCAAAATATGTCATCACATAGGCAGTTGTCAAGTGGGTATTACATTTGCAGATTTCATTTCATTTTAATAAATAGATATATTAAAATGAAAGTATTATTGAAATTTAACAAAATAAAGCAATAGTGAATTCATTTTATCTATCTAGCATACGTACTGTCTCCACAAGCAAAGTTGGAATTATATACTTTTAATATTGACTAATATGATTAAATGTTTAATATGATTTAATATGTTTAACTTAACCCTTCAAGCCTTATATTTGCAAACTGAATGGACTTGTAAGACATTCTTTGGCTATTCATTACACCTAGTTTCAGATCCTCTAAAATCTGCGAGATTTCTTTCCAAACAATTATATGTCTCTGTATTATTTCTGACAAATGCGTCTATTTGGTACAGTTGCCAATAATTGCTTTTGGAATAATCAACATCAATTTCATGAATCCAGTCTTAGTAACGAAAGATGAATGTCATTCTCTAATTCTGGTGAGTTTCAGCCTTTTATTCAACATGTGTCAACTTTAACGGATTTTCTTGTAACTGTAGAATAATTTATGAATGAATTTCACATACACCGAAAATGTACTTTTTGAAATCATATCTTCAGCAAACAAAACCCATTGCGATGAAATCTCAAAACAGCCATTTGGAGTCCATTTGGAGTTCGACTCCAGAACACATGACAATCATAACAAGGTGAGTGTATATTTCCTAACTTGGTAATTCTTATTTGTAGTCTGTGCCATGGGGTTTCACGAAGGCCAAGCCAATTGAGTCAGTGACCACCAATGTGTCGACGATCAATCCAAGTCAAGCATGTAGTTAGAACAACAATATGTAGTAAGTGTAATAAAAAGCTTTGGTAAAATGAAGGCAAATTTATGAAACTTGGTAAAATATCATCAAAGAACAGATACTGCTCACCGTGTTTCACAAATATGCACGGATGAGCTAATGGCTATTGAATTATATTTTGACAACATTTTTTTAGACGTTTCTGATAAAACTAACTATTAACCATTTGGAGACAAGGACAAAAGATAGTTAGTTTCATCAGAAACTTCAGGCAAAATGATGATAAAAATATCTCAACTTTAAATGCCTAAAAGAGGGTGTAATATTTCACTCAAGTTGCATGGACTGAACTCTATTTGGCCACGGCTTTTCATTACACTAACTAGTTATTGTTCCTCGAACCGCATGCTTGACATAAGATTGATGATCGGCAAATTGGTGTTGACCGACTCACTGGCCAACTATGAGCCGACGTTGGGTCGATAGTCAGCAAATTGGTGGTCACCGACTCACTGGCCAACTATGAGCCAACGTTAGGTCGATGGTCCGCAAATTGGTGGTCACAGACATACTGGCCAACTGTGAGCCGACGTCGGCTTTAGATCGCAATGCGACCGTTTGCCAACCGTCGGCATATCAGCGCCACCGACTCACTGGCCAACTGTCTACCAACGTCGGCAAAGTCGATTTGGCCCCCGAGCCGGCATCGCCTTTACCACATGGAAAACTCGTTTGTGAGTACTGACCACGCTCACGAGACATTTTATACAAAAAAGTCGATGTACGCAGACTGACAGTGAAAATGCTGCTTATATACGTGAATCAGACTGGTGAATTGGTGAACCACCTTCATATTCAGGACTTTCTGTTCACTAGATATGAAGTTGCATACACAAGAACAACAGTCAGCGAAATTGGCTGAACTAGACAACCTAAGCATGTGAATCTGAATGCTATATGTCTAATGTGCCTGCACAATGCATGATTGTGGGTGGAAAGACCTGTATTGTAAGTCGTGTGTCCATTGTTCTATCTACCTCCTCATCGTCTCAGCCACTGCTATTTGAAATCTTCCCACGACCACTACCTTACCACACTTCTTTGAGTTAGACATTTTAGTATAAGGGATATGGCCAGGGCATCATCACTTCACCAGTTGTCGGGACCTCAAGTGTGTTCCGAAGTGTGTCTGTTGACTTCAGGTGCTTTCTGCTCAGACGATAAAGTCAGAAGTCAGATCAAGTTGCAGACATCGCTGCACTTCAAGTTATCACCCCTAATTCAAAAAGTACTTATCCGATTTGCACAAATTTTGGCATGTGGATGGGAAATATCCTTACTTACGTGAACTTAAAGTTTTGTGACGATCTGTTCGTTCCTACTGATTTTGATAAATTTGAATACGTGGGGGGAGATAACTCATAAGTACCAGTGGCTGGATTAGATATTGAAAGTATCAGTAGATCGTACAATGTACATGTGCATGTACATCATTATGCTTACGTCAACTGACGCATTCGCGTTTATAGGCATGCATTAATCGCCGCGCTTCTAGTGTTGAAATTACAATGAAGGTTGCTCCAAAAATCGTGGTGTCTTTTGAACAGCTTGGGCTGCCACGGAAGCATCGACATATGCTTGACAGTTATGTCCTATCCCATTCATGGCTGAATTATGAAACAGTGCGGCCAATTTTTTTTGCTGTCGGGAGTATGTCCGAAAGCATTGACTTATGGCTTGAAAACACTTATTTCCCAAAATAAATATATTTTGAAAAACACAGGAGTGAGAATTCTACGCGGAAATCCGCGGGGGCCCAAAAAGTCTGCTTAACGTATTCTCTACTTTTTTCTTTTTACTTTTTTTCGCGCCCTCTGAATGTTTGATCAAGGGAGCATGTACCCAAATGTTTTTCAGCCGGTTTCTCGGGAATTTCTCGCTCTGCCATTACCGAGCATGTGCTCAGCTGTGTAAATGTTTCTGATGACCATCTGAGCAAGTTTTCAGATAGTGTGCCGTCACTAGTTGACCGGTGTCAGTTAATGTACAGTCATTTGTCTGACCATTTGCTAGCCAAGTGTCACCAAAGTGTCAGCAAAGTGATAGCAAAGTGTCAGTTAAGTGACAGTTGAATTATCTGGCGTGATATTCCGTATTTTGACTACTTTTACAAATATTTTTAGCAGCATGATGGTCGTGATGGATCACGAAAGGAATTATACATACTAATTAATAGAATTTCTCTTATTTCTAGTTCTTGCAGTCTCTCATTTTCATGCATTCGATTGACTTCAATACCGAGGAATGGCGAGTTTATGTAACCAGTTTTCTGACGAGATCGAGATGTGTATATGCTATTATCGATGCATCCAAGCATAGCGCCCTTCCAAATTCTCTGAAGACAGCCCTAGAGCCAAGAGAATGATGGATTCGAACCATCTGACGCACTCAGATGCACCAAATCTATGATAAGCTACAGGCTTTTTTATCACTTAGTTACATGTATTTAAGATAAGCGCGCAATGTCCAAATATGTTAGTGATGAAGATTTTGATCAAATTTTAAAATTTCAAAAATTACACATTTTAGCACAATTCATCGCTTTTACACAATTTATAACTAATACATGAATATAATACACATTATCTGAATATATGCATTATTGCAATACATATACATTTCACAATTATATATATATACAATATTTAGACTTTGAGTACAAGTCTATTCGAGAAGACATCTGCATTTATAATTAAGAACCATATGGTCATCCAAAAGAATCGCATACCGATACATGGAAAATTCGATGTAATGTTGCAGTAAAATCGAGTCCAATGGAATAATTTCAGAATGTATAGGCTAATGATAAACAATTAACATAATATTCACACTATTTTTTTCAAAAATTGAGATTTTAGCCAAGCCTGAATAAAAATAGACTTGCGCATTGCCAACTTAGCACATTCTCTCTCTCATCTATATCAGCATTCAGTTGTGGTAAGCAATTCTTCCGGAGACTTTTTCCTGGTGAAAGGTGCCGCTGGTGCTAATATCTATGCTGGGACCCCACTCATTCCCTCTCTCTCAACGCCAAAGGCAATGGAGAATAGACACTATCTTCGCTCAACTCGGCTTGAGATGATGGCTAGATGATCGAATGTCATGTTCATCCTATCCATTTCAATGAACACTTCTTTCAGCCAGGTTGCAATATATGGCGCTGTTCCTACCTCTATACTATGACTAAATTCAATCTGGAGATCTCGATTACCGAGATGTCGACATCTCGACCAATTTTTAGGCGTTCGAGATGTCGAAATTACAGTGCCGAGATCTCGACTTTTTGCGATTAGATTTTTGATACTAACATGAAAATTAATGTTGCATGGCATTGTTTGCTGTAACGTTTGGTCAACTGTTGACGCCAAATGTACTAATGTTACCATAATCACTTATTGAATGCCACTTAAAAGGTCAGTTCAAAGTAAACGGATTACCAATGCAACCTATTATATTATTCTAAGTCTGCATCAGAATTTTTTCTGACTTCTTCAAAGAGCTATCTTCAGGGAACTTAGTATTAAAGTTTTTGACACTAATTTACATTTCATGAAGATAACTTCGTGAAGAAGTCAGAAATTAATTGGATTTTTGGTTATAAAACTAAAACAAGCTAACTTGGCATTTTATTACTTTTGGATTACTTTTAATAAGCCATGGTACATTTTTACAATCATTTGAAAGTTAATGAATGATATGTTCTTGAAGATGCACAATGTTGGATGACAATGCCTTTGAATTGTCTTTTAAATGACTGGTAACTGTGGTTGCCAGACACCATGAATATTAAGTGTGTAGCAACTATTCCAAGTGGATAAATATGCAACTTTGACGCTGCGTTTGAATAATTATGACTTCTTTCCATAAGAAGGCCATAAGAAGGTCTTACATGCTATTCTAACAGCCATTGTAATCATTTTCAGATATGAAATTAATTTTACATGTGATTTGTTTGAGAGTTTGTATTTTAAAAGGCGTAAAAATGACCGTCGATGAAGAGTGAAAAGCCACGCATTTGCCATATCATATCTCTGAAGAACTTTTCTTATTTTGTTTACTGATTTTGCCGAGTCCTTTATTAAATGAGAGTATGCATGTCATTAAAGCAATTGATTATTAGATAACATATGTACACTATAAACTGTAAGGCACGAAATTTCCCTTGAATTAGGCATGAAACTTACGCATCAATTCTAACCAACACAAGGCACGAGCGGGCACGAGTGGGCACGAAGCCTTGGCGCCTAAGTTCGTGCCAATTGGTGCCTAATTTTTCTCTTCGCGAAATACAACTTCTACATGCTACTGGTATCAGTAGTAAAATCCCTACCCTTATTTATTACTATATTGTAAAATTCTCTTCCGTTAATTACTCTGAATTAAAAGAAAGAAAAAGTTTCTATAATTCGATGATGCATATATCAAATTTCAAATGAATAAGAAGCAAAATATTGGATTTCTAGTATGCACAAAGGGAATTACTTTTTGAGAATCTGAGCAATTCAACATCGATGCATATATAAAGTACCATCAGATTTCATGAGCATTTAAAACTATAAAACATGCTTCCCGAAAAATCTGAATAATTCATATAACACGATTCGAGTATACTTGGCAAAATTCCAGGACATATGCCGGCTATATAAAAATCAAAACGTTCAGAGATTTTGTTCTACATCTACAAAGCGTGCCGTCTGAAACAGAGCGAGTCAAAAAGCACACAGTGAAAAGCATTCAGTAAGTTAAAGTTTTTTTGCAGCAAAATTCTTAATAAATTATAATGTCATGGAAAACTAGTTACGGAAATTCTTGAAAACTGTCTTATTCCAACGAAGTTTCAAAGTGACAATTGTCAAAATATTTTTCATAGAAATGTACAATAAAGCTTTGAAGCTCACAGTTTTTAGTTGCATTTCAAATCAACACGAAAACGAGTTTGGACAAAATTCGAGGGAATGCTTGGAGCACAACAAGGCCGTCAATTTGTCTGCAGAGTGCCTCATAATGATTGAGTATTTATATTGCTACCATAGGTGTATAAAAAACAAAGCTTAGGCGATTGACAGCGAATGGATGAACTAACTAATTGTAACGTGCATCTTATACAGATAATTGTCAAAAATGTTATGTATGTATGTCACAAAGTTAATTTCGCAGCATGAAAACATTGAACATGTTTGTCTTGAAGTCCATTAGGGATGACGATCAAACATCATAATGGGGTAGTAAATTCCAATCGACAATGACTCTCTGGGAGAAAAAATGTTCACGAGACTGAACTCTTAAAAATTTAGAAAACGCTTCAAGTCACAACCGCAAGTCCGCAAGTTGAAGAAAGTATCACAGATAGTCAGTCGAAGATATCAAGTCGAAGACGTTGAGGGGTTGGAATTCTAAGGATTCGTAGACGGTCTTCGTAGGAATGCCCGTATAATGGCGCCATCAGTATCAAAAATGACCCCATTTAACGAAGTTCCGGAGGGGCTGAAGATATTCCACCAATATGTATTAATTCCTGAAAATAGAGAAGAGCATGTAAAAATTAAAATAGACTATGATTGTCTTTTATTCGCAATTGTTGTTCATAAATGAAGATGGCAAAATCCCTTACAATTGAATGTAAGTCATGTACACAACCATAAGCATCAAGGATTGTCAAAATTAATTGACCCCAATCACTTTTTAATTAATTGGAGCCAATTGATTGATTGGTTGATACACCAATTTCAATTAATTAATTGGCTAGAATAAAGAATCTCAATTAATAGATTGATATTTTTCCAATTCGTATTGATTGCTGCATTTTCCAATTACAGCCAATTAATTGTTATCTGTTAGTAGCCGAGATTAAATATCTAATTTCGCCTCTGCAGTATTTTGCTTTTCACAATTTACAATTATAGTAAGCATTTCAGGTTGGCAAGCAGTAACAACCTTAAGATTCATTAGTAGCCACAATTAAATTCATGTTTGTTTCAACCAGAGTAGACCAAGCAGCTCTAAAATGCAGGCGAAATTTCTCTACTCAATCGTCACTGATAAAAACCATGGAGAGAATCACGAACGCTTGTATAAACTATATGCCAAAGGCATGAGACCGAATGTAAGGAAATTATCGCTTGTCTGATTGGTCTGACCAAGCAGTATTACAAAATATAAGAGATTGTTTATTGCTGTGTAACGTGTATATAGTTAAACAAATCTTGGATCAAGTAAATTAATAATTAATGCTTTCAAGTTGCAGAAACTGCTCGAATTTTGGATTCCATTTTCAATATTGATTCGCTCACAATTCCAACTACAATCATTTGATTGATACATTTTCCAACTTCAATTGGTTAATTGGTTCACAATTTCCATTCCAATTAATTGATTGATATATTTTTTCAATTTCAATCAATTGATTTCCTTGTCCAATTAAATTGCAATCAATTATTGAAATCTCTGATAAGTATTGATGAATGACTATGATATTATTGAAAGTCCTTTACTATAGACAGGAAGCATCGGAATGAGGGCTTTCTATCAGCTTAGCTATCATCTACTATTCAATTCAAACATTTCATCATGCAAGGTGAATAAATGAAAATAGGAAACTACAAGATGCAGTTAGAATCATGTGACACAGTGAGACATTTACAACAGTTGAATACATCTACAACTAAAGAATGCACCATCATGGTTCAGCTGTCTGTTCAGATTGTGTTTTTATGAACACTGCCTCAATAATATTTGAAACAAAGCTGTTTGTTAGAGACTTGAGCTAGGATTTTCTTATTTTCAGGAATACAACTCAATTTATGGTCAGATTAAACTGTCTGCAGATAATTTCACCTATCTCTACCATTGATTAAACTGCCAGTGTAGCTGGAATTCTGAAGTGTTCAGTATCCTAATCAAAGCCTTTAATAGCTTCGATTTAAATATGATGGAGGCTTTGTACATAAAAAAGTCTAACCCTGATCTGAAAAGACAGTTGAACCATGATGAGGCCTATATAGCCTTCGATATATGGACTTCACTCTTAGACTGCATATACTTGCCTTTAACATATATCTTGTGCTTCATAGTATACATGAAGGCCTACAGCATTCTTCCAAATGCCAGCTGCTTTAAATAATTCTACTCAAAAATTTACCAAAATATTACATAATACTCTTTAAATGCTCATTCTGACATGACACCGGCGCTCTGGCCTTGCGGTGGAGTTTTTGCTCTGTGTCCGGGTGAACTTGGTTCAAACTTTGGTCGGATCAAACCTAAGACTTTTAAAACAGGTACACTCTGCATTCTTGCTAAATACTCGGCTCTCAGAGAATCAGAATGGGATAAATGACAACTTGGCAACATTGATGAAAGGCTTCGTGCCTAATGTGCCTCCGAGTATAAATACGGTTCATTTATTTAATGACGATATCATATTTCGAAAATTTGGACAAAAGCTGTCGCTCGTTCAGACATGGAACGTCAACGTCTGTCAGTGAGGGAGATTCTTCATTCATTTGGAATTTCAAAAAATAGATGACTGAAAAATGACGCTTCCTTGATTACGACAAATAATTTAAATGGGTGCACTTGAGATAAAATCCCGACATGTTTCGTCCTGTGTACAGTGTCAATGGTGCTAGCGGTTGATAGAGAATTCAAAGTTATCATTGTCAGTATCAGTAAATGACGAAGCTATGTTTTTTTGGGTATTAAGTTAATCAAGCTATAACTAAACCGCCGTCATGAACAGATCTGATGAGTTGCCACTACACAGCAATACGGTAAATTTGTATAATTCTCAAACAACTGCCAGCACAGGGATCGCAATTCACCTACGGAAAAAACGCAGAATCGGGAAAAACCGGGGCTTGAATGCACAAATTTGAAATATTTACATCAGACAAATTTCGTGAAAAACGGAAAAGCCGTAAAATTGCGATTTTTGCACCAGCACCATTGACACTACACAGGATGCAGCATGTTGAGATTTTATCTTAAGCACAACAATTTGAATTACTAGTCGTAACCAAAGGAGCGATATTTTTCAGTCATTTATTCTTTGAAATTCAAAAATACATGGAATTGATTCCAAAGCGGCACGCAATTGGATATAGGATAGGAGCTGTCAGTCAATTAGAAATGAAAAATATAGATTTGATCATCTATAATAGCAATAAATTCTGATTAAAAGAATTTCAGTGCATGAATTGTATCACTGAACTTTTGCTTGAATCTTCGCATTAATTTATTTTCAATCGTTTTACTAGTGCATAGCTAACTTATCGAAATTTATTTGACTTAAATCACCTTGTTTCAACCTTGTCTGTCTACAGTATCTGTAATATTTGTTAACGGAAATGTATTTTGTGTTTATTCATCCATAATAATTTGACGCTGTAGTACCAATGCAACCAAAGCTAGTACAACTTTCCAAAAGGGCTTACACCGAATTGAAAACCAAGCATTCTAATAATACATGTAAGCAACCCATCTTTGTCATCTTTATTCACATAGGCCTATACATGAAATAAACGGCGCGATCGTTTCTTAACCGAGACTTCGATGTGTTGGTATTGGTCTGAATATAGTCTACTAAATTTGATGCTGTTATTAACATGAGCGAACGGATAGCTAAATGTTATTTGACATTAACAGACTGGAGAAGTTTACTCAACAACTCTAAATTGAGAAACATCTAATGAATCCATCCAACAGGGTATAGCACTAAATTTTCAGTTAAAACAACTGAGCAAAATCAATGTGATCCAATCTGTAGATGTGTTGACAGTCAATTTGATCTTAATCAGTATGTAGAATTCATCAATTGTTTAGAAGTTAATCTAGTACAAGCAAGCTATTCTCAAGTAGGCCTACAGGCTTATGAGATGAATTAAATTGCTGGATTCTTGACAAGGGCTAGTTGGAATAGCAGATAGAAACTGTGAATCCACCATTCTACCACTGATGTCGAAACAGCCTGAAATTCGATAATTGAATTATCGAAGAAATCAAGCTAGCCTACTATTGAAATACTTTATCCTCGTCTACATGGATAACTTGAGAAGATAATGCCATTATCGGATAAGTCTAGTGCCTAATCGAGTACAAACATAAGCTCAAATGATAGATGTGAACCATTGTCTTCACTAAGCTTGAAAAAATCTTCAGAAATCGAAGTTTGACTGGGAAAATGTAAAACAAAAACTGGAAAACTAATTCACCAGGTCAATTAATGAAATTCATGAAAACAAACTTTATAATGCATAATGTGCATGTTATACATACATCATACCATTTAGAAAAATTAATGTTACATATGGAGTTTACTGAAACTAGAATTGCTTTTCCTTCGATTTTTAATTGAAACTCTGGAACGGTGAAATGAAAAAATAGGCCTGTATAATTAACCGAAACTGCGGTCAGTTCCCTAAGGAGGCTCTCACCAGATAATATTTTTCATTGAATAATTATGGGCATGAGAGTTATTATCGTACACGTTTGTACAAAACACAATACTTTTTTGTCGACATTTCTCAGCACTTTAATCCTAGCACTATTCGCGATTTCACAGGAGCGACTAAATGGTCCGAAAAATGCTTTTTTTGACATATTTAGCCGCACAAAATATGGTGCATAATAATAATTTCAAATTTACAACTTTTGCGTTCAGTATAAAAATGGGTTGGAAGAAGTCGGCATTCCCCAGTTCACAAGGAAGCGCAGTATTTTTTTTCACCGTCCACGCTGATATTCTGTAACCCCACTGACTACCTATTAATTACCGTAAAATATGACGAGTAGTCCGTACTCTTGGGACCATGATTCCCTATCTTTCACAAAGCGCGCCATCTGCTCTTTTTATAAATCAAATTCTCTCAGTCAATGCCGAAATATTTGTCTGGTTATTCGCATTTTGACACACTGTTGCCGGTATTTGTGGGTAATCTCCCCACATTTTCAAATTTGTCTAAAATCCTTAGAATTGAACCAGTCGTCACACAACTTCAGCTCCAAATTTTTGAGATTATCTTCTATGCAAAATTTTATCAAATCGGACAGGTGATTTTGAATTTTAGATTACAAATTGAAGTGTAACGATGTCAGCAACTTGATCTGACGTCGTCTGTTCGACGCATTATAGTTGTGTGCATTGTTCTCTCTCCCTCTCCGTCTCATCATTGTTGTCTAAAATCTTCCCATGACCACTACCCTACCACACATTTCTGAAGTTAAATATGGCAAATGGAAAGGATGTGGTATGGGTTATTATACTTCATGAGTTGTCGCGACATAACTTTGTTGACCTTCATGTAGTGCTATCTGCTCAGTGCTGAGACGATGTCAGGCACTGATCAAGCCGCTGACATCGCTACACTTCACGTTATCGTCTCTAATTCAAAAAGCACTTGTCCGATTTGCATAAACATTTGCATGTGGTTAGAAAATATACTCAAATACTTGTATCTGAAGTTTTGTGATTTATTCATTTAAACTAATGATTTTAGACAAATTTGAAAAAGTGGGGAGATGACCCATAAATACCCGATTGATTACATACGAATGTTTTTTATTAATCAATATGGTATAAGCTCTCTTGAATAGCGGACTTGAAATCAGCAAAAGAAACATTTAGTAAAATGAATTATTATCTGAAAATGATGATCTATGGTTGTTAAACAATATGTAAGAGTAATGAATAAGCCTTCCCAATGAAAAAATAATTATCTGAATACAGCGTTGAGTTAACATATTTATTGACTTGGGAGGAATTGTTTGAAACATCCATGTTCAGCACACCCTAACATGCACGGATGACTGATAGCCATAGTTGTCATCATGCAAAAGTCAGTTCAAAGGTTCAGTCATTAAATATTGCGCATCCCTAAGACCAGATCATTCACTAGGCCTACCTTTCAGATGGCATTTTACATGCCATATTGGCCATTTGATTAGCATAATTTCCAATTTGAGCTAGAAGATAGTATCAAATTCTGGTATCGAAGTCTTGGAACCATGGCGCGGCAGTTCTCCTGACTTTAAAACCATCGAGAACTGTTGGGCTGTGGTGGAGAAGCGAGTTGCTCAACGGAACCCACTTCTCTCAATGATCTCAAGAAGACGGTAATAGTAGCGTGGACCACCGAAATTAACGAAGAGTATTGCAAGAGGCTGATTGAATCCAGTGCCGAAACGCATAAGCTGTCCTGAAGGCCATGGGAGGGCCAACAAAGTATTGACATTTTGATTGTATTGTTGAAGCCTTAGATTTCGTAATTTTTGAATGAGCGCAATAAGTAAAAATCACGCTATTAACTGGGCACATGTTGCATCAATATACTATTTTCTAACTCAAATAGAAAATTATGCTAATGAAATGGCCAGCATGGTATGTGGGCATGCGAATGCTAGTGCATTTGGCATCAGTATTTGACCTAATGTCCCAGCCTGTAACCACCAAAAACATGTGTAAAATTAAAAAACGACAGGTGGCGAAAAAGTTGCTATAATTAGCTGGTAGATATTTGTTTACTAATGCGAGCTGATTTTTCGCTAACCGGCGAAATCGTGGATATTGTAGCAACTAATTAGTGGTAAGTAGTAATGTTCGTATATTACCTTCACATGAAAATATATTGTATACTCAGTCTGATCTGATAAAAAGGGATCTTTTTTTAATTCACGAAGGCTTAAACTAAAAAAAGTATTTGTCTTCTATAAATGTCGCAGTAAATACTATGATATTGTTCAAATATTTGTCATTGTTGTAAATTATTGAATGTCAAGAGATGTTATGAAAATTGATATATGCGGATTCTCTATATTCTTATCATTATCAAAGAATGATAGTCTGCACTTATATCTTAGATAGATTAGCCATATGTGAGGGATAGTGAGGAGGTGAGGGAGAGAATATAGCCTCGACTGTAGAGGCGGATTACTAAAGAAAACAAGAGAGAAAGTCAAAAGTAAAAGGTGACATATAGAGCGCGAATTGTCGCCGGCGAACTTCGCCAGCGAATATCCCGCAAATATGACTGAACTTTAGCATGATATTCTGCAGCTGACATTCGCCAGTTTTTCGCAAGATTCGTTCCCACAGGGAGCAAGCAACTCAATGTAACAATAATTGGCTCTTTTCTAGTCTCCCCTTGCCAGTAGCTAATAGGCAGTTCTCTCTTTGCGGGAGTTTCAGGACCATCAGATGGCCACCTCTACAATTCTGATTTTGAAGTCTTTCTTAATTCACTTATTCTGCGGGCATCGAGCATCAAATGGCCTGTCGAAACCCTTATTTTTAAGGTGAATCATTGCGACGAGTTGCAATAAAAACTCGCACATTACGTTTCCGGTGGAACCTAGCCAACGAGTGCGCAGCTTCTGACGTCACATCCCGAGAAAAAAAACCTGCGAACTTTACCAAATATTTGATATTTACTTGGAAAATTTATAAGATTTTAAATAGTTTAACAAACGTTTTGGAAATTTAGCAAATTTAAGAAATGTGTAACAAATGCTTAACAAATATTTTCTACATTTTGTATGTAAGTCGACTTCAACGAATTGTTCGAAATTTAGAAAACGTTTATCAAATGCCTGGGTAATATTTGTTTGGTTATTCAAACAAACGATTTTTTTGCATTTGCTAAGTTGAATGAAAGAAAAATCATGTAATAGGCAGGATCGGCTTATGAGTAACTGTCGTAAAAGGCGGTTTTAATTGCATGGTGATTTCAATGTGCGGTAACTTCACCCGTACAATTTTTTGAACTCATGCATATCACAAGGATGATCATCAGCTCTCATAAACTCTGATTACAATCATCTCTCAATAAAATTGAAATGCAGCGTCACAGGAAATACCCAATGATAAAGTCTGCATATCACAGTTTTGCGTCGTTGATAACTGGCTGATTTTTTTGCCATCAAATTTAATTAAATGATTGAAAAATGGAATAATTGTCAGGAAACTGTTGATATTTTTCTGTGATGGCACCACCAATTTCTTTCAAATCTTGAAGAGAGTGCATAATGTCATTTCCATGGATATCGACATATGAAACATGTAGGGCCTGAAATGTGCATGTCTACTATTATTTCGAGTATTCTATATATGCCTATTTATATTTGATGAAATGGTGTGTATAAAATAAATATTCAGGTGACTTCATCACTACTCTCTCTCTCCCTCTTTCTCACTCACTCACTCGTTCTCCTTTTCTTCTTCTTCTACTCATTTTTCATCATCTTTCACATTCACTACATGTACACTGTAGCTACAATGGCAACAACATTAGTCAATACTGATGAACAGGTCAACAATATTAGGCCTACACATGACATATATTTTCAATATTAAGGGAGCCTAAGCAGTTCTATCGGCACATATTTTGCTTCTCAAATTGAAACATTTTTTGAAGTTTCTAAGTTCCATACCGTGCCCATCAGCAAGTCGACTTTGATCAGTTTGTTCGTGTGTTCGCTAAATTACTTGGCTAGTAATTTGCAAAACTTATGATATTAAATCAGCATGCAACTGAACCAAGCAATTGCATAAGCATCTCGCTCAGTCTGCGTAATCATATCTCGCTTCTATAACTTTCCGTCACTATATTAAGGAAATTCGCCACGTGCACGCAGCTGAGGAAGTTCGGTCACATTGTTGGCAGCATTCGCGAGCCATGACTGAAGATCAACGGTCGATAATATTCTCTCGCTGCGAACTGTTGATACCTGTGACTCAGCGTCCCTGCTTAATAATTATTATCCGCCCATCACGTGGGACAGAAAGCTGCGCAAGGCGCAGTAGCTTGTGCACTCTTCGTTCTCATGGTCTATCGAACCCGTGCTTATGTTAACTGCTTAATATTACAGAAGTCAGCGCATCAAGAGGATATTTCTACTTACACACCTTTATTTATTCATCGTCGGTTTTCTGATCGTCTACGTTTTTTCATCATCTTGCTTAGCTATCATGCACAACATGGAGCACAACTCGAAAATGAACACTCGCATGTAGTCAGTGAGTTCTTCCAGTCAATGAAGCCATCAAGTTCCTTTGATTTTTGCATCAGAATTAAAAATGCACCTCTTGGATCAAACTACAGAAAAAGGGTAAGCTTCTAAATGTTTCTAAATTTATTTTGTCAACTTAGTTTCAGCATTTAACTGCAAGTCTAGGTACATGTATTTGGAAATCCAGAAAACAAAATCAAAGGAGAGATTTGGTCATGGATTTGGGTTTATTGACCATGAACACGTAGAGACATTTCTATTATTGACTACTGCTATATCTGCTATTAATTTTACAAATACTAAAGAGCTACTAGCGTCATACTTAAGTTAATTTACTGATAACAAAATATCTCAATTCCTCTTAGTTCCTCTTAGCAGACTTATCACATTTTAGGAGTCCTACCAATACTTTGAATTCATTTGTGTAATCGAAAACCCAAGTAAAGCGATGTGTTTCTTGATAACTATAATATTTATTTGTACATATAAATATTATAGCTATCAAGAAACACATCGTTTTACTTGGGTTTTCCATCACACAAATGATGTCACATGCCCAAGGCTTATTCACTTTGAATTTAATATGAGAGTGTGCATGTATATCAGTTTTCACAACGAAGTTTCTCGTTGAAAAATCGATCAAAAGTTGGTTGTGTCGTCAAAGAATCATAATCAAATTGAAATATGTTGAAATGGTAATACATTGTTTTTAAATTCGTAGTTTCTGTCTGCTTACATTGAAAATAGCACAAACATCTGGTTATGTTGAGACAAAACAGTTGCATGCTAAAAACCTTAGAAACTATGAGCACAAAAGAACTTAATTAGCGCATTAAAAACATTTTAATTTAGCACTTCAATATTTAGATATGTAGTATACTTGTGCAATAGTATCAATATTAGGATGATGACAAATAATTGAAAAACATTTTGAAACAGCTAAACATGCTATAATTCATAAAGTTCTATTTCAGGACTGCAAAAATTTTACATGGAGAATGTTTTTATCAATGCGGACAGACTAGTGAGCTATTCGACATCTGCTTAAGTTATGCAATTCAATCTATTTTCTGAAAGATGGATCCATCAAGGAAGCTTGCTTAGTCACTGTTTCCATTTTATATATGTTGAATTGAAAACTTGTAGCTACCGCCTATGATATTCAATTAATTTTTTCAGAATTGCCACATTTTAGAAAATGGCATCAATTCGACATTTCGAGTCGTTTAAGAAAAATGATCAAGCACAGATAGATGCTACACGACGGACTGCACGTTGTAGGCTACATGCACACTGTAATAAAGATCAGTTATGCGTTGCAGTCCAACAATAGGTTTAGTTCTCCAAAATCAATAATTTTTCATGCTTTACGATAAATATAAAACAATCAAAGTACAAACTCATTGCTACTCTTTTATTCAATTTGTGTGTACTTATTACAAATTATGCTTCGCACTTTTCAATATCATCGTAGGCCTAGCTATTATGGTCACATGTTAGTTGTAGGCCCACCATGAATTACCTGCAGAGATGCTGTTAGATATAAGCGGTAGACAAGATGACATTACGTGTGTATGTGTTTGCAGATTGTGATTTCAAACAAATTGTTTAAAATAAAATAAGATATCAAAATAAAATTACATGTGCGGTATTAAATACTATAATAAAAATTCAAGCATTCCTGAATCTTCATCGCATGAACGGTTGACAAGCAGTCGGTAATAGGCTACATCTCGGTAAGGGTCTGTTTCAATTTGCAGATTGCATTTTTTGTGAAAACAGTTACCGGTACTTGAATATCAAAATAAAATTATTGATAAATACTAAAAGTATTGATTAAAAAAAATAATTGATAAATTGTTAATGATCACAATTCAACCACTCTTGAATATCTTCATTTCCTATCAAAATTCCTAAGAATATCGCTTCCCACATTGTCAGAGATGAAATGATCCAAAAGCAGTTTTCTTAATAGTCTTTACTGTAACACCTAAAATTGCTATAAATGATTTCTCTTCTTAACTTTGAGTAGGCCTACCCATAGAATGTCAATTAAGATACGTTAAGTATGATAATTCTGCTCTGTACATCAGCACAAGATTTGTCTTCTTTTTTACAGGTGTTGATTACTGAGGCTGTGCAGACTCGTCTTATCTGTGCATCGATGGCTCAATACCTGACCTACATTCGGCTGCTTTTCCGTCTTGTCTTGTGAGCTAATTAACCCCGAAAACTACTGGAATTATTCTTTATCCATAAATCTCTCATATTCGCAGCGTCCCGGCGATCATCAGATTCGGACAACCGTGTTATGGTCCAACCGCGAAGATGTTTTTTTCAGTGACCTCGTATCATCGCTTCAAACTTCATTTGGTAGTGACTGTTTCTCCGTTGAAATGTAAATTTTTCGTGATATCACCTCTATTCTTAAAAATGTAACTGATAGCGGCGCGACGGTGTTTGACTCGAAATGACTGTGTTTCAGATGAAGTGAAATACGTATTCGGGCTGTGGGCATGCTTTCTGGTTGGAAGGATTTTCAAATGAAGAATGATCAAATCCGGATAGAGAAATTTCCTTTATGTTGATAAAGGTGATATTCATAAAAATTATTTGTATCAGATCGTTCGATGTGTGCTACTATATAAACGTTATCCCATATGGTGGTAAAACTTTGTGCATTTTCCAAATACGTATGAAAAGTTGTATTTTTGAAGGATATCCATTCCTTCTGCTGTTTACTTTGGGGAGCAGGGCTCAGTTTTTGTAATCTCTATGAAAGTTATCGTACAAAGTATAATTTTAGTAAGATCAGTCATTTTATTCCAGTCATGTAGTTTTACATGCCGTACGGATTTTGAACCATTTTGAGCATGAACAATTCGAGCAATTCATAATGCATACTATGATGGATTATGAGTTTTCAGCTTTATTCACAGCTATGGTCATAGTGACGTCACAAGCATTAGCACGGAAGAGGGAAAGTCGCGATTAGATAATCAAACACAGACTTCACAATATGCGAACGGAACGCAACGCACAACACTCAAACTCCCCACTACGGCACCCCCCAGTCGACAGACCTCACACTACTACGCACACCACATCACTAAGTCACCGAATCTATCCGGCGGCTTTCCTCTCTGCGAATGCTAACGACGTAAAATTCTGGCCTCATTATCCTCAGCACTTCAACGATTAAGCCGCTTTCATCACGTTTGAGTATGTAGGAAACGTATCTAAACGTACACTCCCACCAGGACTAGCCTTAGGTTGAACGTGGCGCGCCCAACGCCAGCTTCAGTTCAGATAACACTTACGCTAGAACATATGCTAGAATCCGATGGGGACCGCTACCCATAGTAACTATCGCACCTCCTAGCCGAAACACTCTTACAGGTAAACTCTAGGTCGGCGAATACTGAATGGGAGTTTTCTATCTATAATCTCATACTTTGAACTTTCTTCCGAGAAGTCAACTTCTGCTCAGGGCCTGACCCGGCCTGGATGTGTTTGTACGCTCAGTAGTCACTCCTGGCTTCTTAGAGGTGGCAGCAAACATTAACTGGTGGGGCTTTGCGCTCACCGTCTCTACTATTTATTTACCCAGAACGTTGCTTCTTCGATATCTCGGTTCGCTCGCTTGGCACATATCTTAACATGTACGGTGGACTCGTTCTATAATTGCGTTGCACTTGCGGCGATAAGCACTAGAGAAAAAAACATGTTTATTCTCCCAATTTATCGAATATGCTGATAGATATCTCTACATCTAAACACGGTACCGTTATTCGATAAAACCCGAACTAGGAGGACCGAACTCCCGCTAATAATTTGAGACAACTGCATCGGACACTTCATGAAGAACTCAGTGCGCAGATCCGTTCGCTCCAAATAGTGTAACCGAGATGATAAGGTCGATTATAGTCAATATAAGGAATCCCATTATAGAGAGTTTATTAGATCAACTGCTATGTTCTGCCATATAACAGGACTAGTGCTGAAGGCGCCCGTTTATCCCAACTAAAATTCAGCCGCCGGATCTATGACGCATAGCACACTTGTCACAATATACGGACGACTTTCTTTACTATCACTCCTAGAAACGCCAAATTTCCTAGCTTCTGTTTTGGCTAGATTCAAGGTTCGATCTACACAACCAAAGTGGCACCTTTCGTGGATCTTTTTAAATTCCTCCATGAGTCAGGTTGCAGGTTTTTTATTCTTGATGTATCTGCGCCCGTTCTTGCTACAGCTGGCGGAGATAGAACATTTGCTGGTGTGCTGCTTGATCTCTCATAACACTGTATTCCATTTTTGGGGGGGACACGAGTGAGGCGTGTACCGAAATTATTTTCGAGACAGAATTTCACTATAGTGCGGTTCGATCTTTGAGTTTTGCGGTTTCTATAATCTCTCTTAGAGTATCAAGTCGACGTTTGGATAAGTCTTATTGCTATATAGAGCATCTGAGTTTCTTGACATTGTGCTGTTTTTATTGATTAACTGCCGTCAGAACCATTTATTACACAGTGGATGAATCAGTCTCTTAATAATTATGTCTCTCTTACCTCAGCGTAAGGGCACATATTGAAGCCCTTTGACTAGCTGCGTCTAATTCACTAATATTGTATATGTCCAAGTGTGGTATGTGGTCTGCAACCACGAAGTCGTCCTCTAATTATTACTTATCGTTAACTTGTCTAAGACACACACTTAGAGCTAGGTTGCTATTGCATCAGCCCAGAACGACAATAGGATCTATGTTTCAGGGAACCGGCCAACTTCCCCCTCACTGGATCACCCATAGTACGCTATCTGCCGCATCATCTGAGTTAATGAGATCCGATGAACTTGGCGTCGTAGGATCACTATCACTCCACTTAAGCTGCTGCTAACGAAGTCAAGCGTTGAGGAAACTACAATAAACGCGCAACCACCCAGCAACTGGATAAGTGGCCTAACTGCTCTCCTATGATGCCATTAATTAGAACGCGCGAGATACGACGTGCTCCTGAAGGTATGGTGTGGAATTAGTGTTATCGCTCTTTGGCCATGACAAGTCAATAGGATCACCGTCGGATGCCCAGTACACGAACTCCTGCAGGATTCCCTAAGAGCTAACGGGTTTTCCTTGGTCAGTAATTCCCCACGTTGACAGGTGCATTTTTGACATGAGGAGACGCTTACTTTACTCTGCGTCAATATGAATAAGGAAACATCCCACGTTAGCTTGGAGGGACAGATATCCTTCAATTTCCTTCTTCAAGTGCTATCACTTTATCTACTACCTGCTGTCATTATCTTTAGGAGTCGACTTCGGAGAGACCGAACCCACGGCCTAGGTGAGCAAAGTATATTTCATTTTAATCCAACTGAACGGCCGGATGATGCACACCACAGTGACTCATGCGCAAACGTGTTATTTGTAAATAAGCTATGACGTAAGTCTAAGAGGGAACAATTAACCCTCGTCGGCCGCCATTCCCGAAGCCATCTGAACCAAGAGGTACTGAGCCCCTGGAAAACTTTTAACGACCTGGTTCAGCATTCGGATAATCTATAACCGGGCGAATCTTTTTTTCATCCCTTTATCTTGGAGCACAGCCAATGTAGTCAAAAACTCAAATTTCACCAGCTGAGTTGGCGTCATACTTACTAGTATCCCCTCGCTAACCCAAGAATTCTTTCGCATCGAAGCCATCCGAAGCAGGGTTTCACATAGCACAATAGGAGTTTTAAGCAAATTATTGGTATTAACCACCCCTCGGGTCCACTTCCAGCAAGCTACCCATCGAACCGTCAACGAAGCTGGCGGTGTAAAGTCGCTATCACTACCCTTAGAGCTTATTGGGGGCGGGCCCAGTCAGCGTCGATACTGACGCAAGCTGTAACATGGTGATTTTGGGGAGAACTTAACCGTAACTTCTCCCTCACAATAGCTGAGTTCGAGTCTCTTGTGAGATAGAATGTCCAAACCTAGCACAACATCGACATCAACGGCAATCGTTAACAACATGTCTTTCACCGGCCTAACTCGACGTCATCGTCCGTCACAACAACCTGAGCATGACAGCACCACAAAATGCAACTCGTCCGTTTTTCTTATGCTCACTCTAAACACAGACTAGACTGCTCGCACGTTTTCCCCTTAGCCCAGTGGCTCACCTAGCAAAGTACCGCTGCAGCCGGTATAATCAAGCAATCGCAGTTTGTGTCCATCGATCCACCTCGTCCGGATTAATGCGCGGATGCGGGGGCAGCATGATCCGGCACATCCCCCTCCGCACGTCCGTTTCCCGACGCAGTAGACTTGGGGCAATGGGATCGAAGATGCCCAACTTCTCCACAGCTGTAGCAGATAGTGTTGCAGTCCCGAAGAAGATGTCCGATACGCTTGCATCCGCTGCAGGCGCGGTTTGTTTGTTCTCGTGCGGATCCAAAACGTTGGCGTGTTCCGACGCTGGTTGTTCCCAGCTGCCGCAATGTCCTAAAAGTTCCGATGGTTTCGCCAAAGGGCTTTAAGCAAGGACTGATCCGGGACACTCCCAGCGTCTCTCCCACTTGAACCTTGACTTGATGTACAAATTGTTTGTGGCAGGCGTCCACGATAATAATAACGAGACGAGTTGTTCCGGTAAAGCGCTTCGGTTCCGATCATGACGCCAAGAGCCTCTTGATCTGATCCACGCCTGGTCTACTGACTCTCCCGTATCAGCTTCGTTTCTTGTCCAAGCCCCCCCGCCCCCCTTGCCATGCGCGCAGCTTTGTAGCGCCAAACATCGCATGAGTTCGGCCTATCAATTGCGCTAAGGTCGGAATTAGCTTTGCAGGGGGCATCTGCTATCCATGTGGTGTAGGCCGCTCTCTCCAGGAAGATAGTAGGATTTTCGCCAGTCGTCATCGGTCTCTCGTCCTTATTCTCAATGGTTAATTCGGCCTTTACAGAACTTATCCATCCAGAATCAACATACTTCGACCTCTGGCCGCCCGAGAATTTCTTCACCGCGTCGATTAGCTTCATTCCGCCTTTGCCGTGCTAGCTTGTATTGACGCAAGGAAAAACAGCAATTCGTGTCAATAAGAAGGTCCCTCTTCTCAATAGAACATTGCTTATGTCAAACTTGAATAGTGATATGAGTTTTCCAGCTTTATTCTCAGTTAATGGTCAATTAGGACTCACCTGCCTTAGCACGAAGAGGGAAAGACGCGAGTAGATAATCACACACAGACTTCAATTATGCCGAACGGAACGGCAACGCACAAACAGCTCAACTCCCACATAAAGTATCTCATTCACAATGAAATTTCCTTTGACTTCAAAATCTCAAAGTTAGTCTATATTTCCAATGCGAAAAACCCGAAGGAGCAAATTAAAATGTTGAACTTGTCTGACGAAGTTTGCGACATGACATCGCATACCCACGGAGATATTTTACAACACACGAATGCTTCACCAAAACCGGTGATGCTGAAACGGACAGTCCCAATGGTGCTGCATCTTTAGACCAGGAAAAAATGGGGGGGGAGGAAAGCACAAGAGCCGTATCATGTAATAATATTTCCCCAAATGTATAGACCTGTGGATTTCAAGAATTTTCATTGATTATTTTTTTTCCGTCTGTCAACAATTTTATGCTGAAATCATGCTGACTTAGCTTTAAACAATATAAAAAAAGACTGAGACGCTCTCAAATAAAGGCGCCATTTTGCATTGGGGAATTGTGGTTTTGGTTTTTTTTTGGTGTATTTTGGTGTTTTTGTTATTTTTTCTTTGTGGTGGGGTTGGGGGGTTTTGGGTGGGTTTGTTTGTTTTTTTTTTTTTTTTTTTTTTTTTTTTTTTTTTTTTTTTTTTTTTTTTTTGTTGTGTTTTTTCTTTTTTTTGTTCTTTTTTTTCTTTTTTTTTTTTTATTTTTTTTTTGTTTGTTGTTTTTTTTTTTTTTGTGGGTTTTTTTTTTGTTTTTTTTTTTTTTGTTTTTTTTTTTTTTGTTGTGTTGTGTTGGTTTGTTGTTGGGGTGGGGTGGGGTTGTTTTGTTTGGGGGTTTGTTTGGTGTTTGTTGTTTTTGTGTTTTGTGTTTAGGTTTGTTGTGGTTTTTTTTTGGTTTGGTGTGGGGTGGGGGGTGTGTGGTTTGTGTTGTGTGTGGTGTGTTTATGTGTGTGTTGTTTGGTGTGGGTTGTGTGTGTGGTTGTGGGGGTTTTTTTTTTTTCTTTTTTGTTGGTGTTTGTGTTTTTTTTTGGTTTTTTTTTTTTTGTTTTTTTGTGGGTGGTAGGTTGTTTTTTTTTTTTTTTTGTTGGTTTTTTTTTTTTTTTTTTTTAAATGTGTTTGTGTGTGTTTGATTTTTGGTTTTTTTTTTTTTTTTTTTTACGTTTTTATTGTGTGATGGTGCTGTTTTGTGGGGGGTGGGGGGGGGGTGGGGGGGGGGGGTGGGGGGGGGGGGGGGGGTGTTTTTGTTGGGGGGGGGTTGGGGGGGGGTGGGGGGGGGGTGGGGGTGGGGGGGGTGGGGTGGGGGTTTTTTTTTTGTTGGGTTTTGGGGTTTTTTTTTTTTGTTTTGTTTTTTTTTTTTTGGTTTTTTTTTTATTTTTGTTTTTTTTTTTTTTTGTGTTTTGGTTTTTTTTTGGTTTTGTTTATGGTGGGGGTGTGGGGTGGTGTTTAGTTTTTTTTTTTTGTGTTTGTTTGTTTTTTGGTTTTTGTTTTGTGTTTTTTTTTTTTTTTTTATTTTTTTTTTTTTTTGTTTTTGTTTTGTTTCTTTTGTTTTTTGTTTTTGGGTTTTGTTGTTTTTGTGTTGTTTGTGGTGTTGCGGGGTTGTTTGGCTGATTTTTTTTTTTCTGTTTTTTGTTTATTTTTTTTTTTTTTATTTTTTTTTTTTTTGTTTTTTTTTTTTGTTTTGGGGGGGGGGTTTGTGGGTGTGGTGGGGCGGTGGGGTTTGTTTTTCGTGTTTTTTTGTGGGGGGGGGGGGTAGTGTTATTTATGTTTGTTTATTGACCTTTTTGTTGTTTTTTTTTTATGTTTTTTGTTAACGGTTTTTTGTTTTGTTTTTGTTTTTTTTTTTTTATTGTTTTTTGGAGCGGCTTTGTTTTTTTTTTTTTTGTGATTTTTTTTTTTTTTTTGGGTTGTTTAGATTTGGGTTTGTTTTTTTTTTGTTTTTTTGTTTTTGGTTTTTTTGTTTTGGGTGGGGTTAGGGGGGGTGTTTTTTTCTTGTTTTTTTTTTTTTTTTTTTTTTTTTTTTTGTTTTTTTGTTTTTGTCTGTTTTTCTTTTTTTTTGGTTTTTTTTTTTTTTTTGTTTTTTTTGTTTTTTTTTTTTGTTTTTTTTTTTTTTTTTGTTTTTTGTTGGTTGGTTTGTTTTGTTGGTTTTTTTTTTTTTTTTTTTTGTTTTTTTTTGTTTTGTGTTAAGGTTTTGTCTTTTTTTTTTTTTGGGGGTGGTGTTTTTTTTGTTTTTTTGTTTGGGGTTTGGGGGTGGGGGGGTTTTTTTTTGTTTTTTTGTTGTTGTTTTTTATGAGTTTTGTTTTGTGGGGGTGGGGGTTTTTGGGGTTGGTTTTTTTGTGATTTTTTTTTGTGGTGGTGGTCTGCTTTTTGTTTTTTTGGTTTTTTTTGTTTTTTTTTTTTTTGTTTTTGGTCTTTGGATTTTTTTGTTTTTGGTGTTTGTGTTTTTTTTTTTTTGTTTTCTGTTTTTGGGGGGGGGTGGTGGTTGCTGTTAAGAGGGTTGTTTTTTTTTTTTGTGTGTTTTTTTGTTGTTTTTTTTTTTGTGTTTGTTTTTGTCAGTTGGGTTTTTTTTTTGTTGTTGTGTTTTTTGTTTTTTTTTTGGTTTTGTTTTTTTGTGTGTTTTTTTTTTGGTTGGTGGTTGGTTTTGTTTTTTGCTGTCTTTTTTTTTTTTTTTTTTTTGTCTTTGTGCTTTTTTTTTGTTTTTGTTTTTTTGTTTGGTTTTTTGCTTTTTTTGTTTTTTTTGTTTGTTTGTTTTTTTTTTTTTTATTGTTTTGGTTTTTGTTTTTGTGGATTTTATTTTTTTTGTGTTTGTGTTTTTTTTCTTGGTGAGTTTTGTTTGCGCTTTTGTTTTGGCTGTTTTTTTTTTTTTTTTGGTTTTTTTTTTTTTTATTTTTTTTGTTTTTTTTTTTGTGTGTTTTTCAGTTTTTTTGTTGTTTTTGTTTGTTGCAGTTTTGTGTTTTTTTTTTTTTTTTGTGTTTTTTGTTTTATTGTTTTTTTTTTTTGGGTGTTTGGTTTGGTTGGTTTATCTGGTTTTTGGTTTTTTTTTTGTTTTTTTGTTTGTTTTGGTTTTTTTTTTTGTTTTTGTTTTTATGTTATTTTGGTTTGGTGTTTGTGGATTGGGGTGTTGGTTTGTGGTTGTCTGTTTGTTTTTTTTGGTTTGGGTGTGTTTTGTTGTTTTTGGTTGGGGTTGGGGTTTTTGTTGGGTTGGGGTGTGTATGTTATTTTTTAAATTTTATGTTATTATTGATTACGGTACTTTTATTGGTTGGGGTGTGTGGTGTGTGTGGTTTAGGTACTGGTTGTTCCTTGAATTGGGATTGTGTTTTGGATTGATATTTGGTTTTTTGGGGGTTGGAGGTTGTTATTTTTTGGGGTTGCGTTTTTTGTTTTTTTTTTA
>CAJQUW010012333.1:0-36638 GCA_907163375.1 Prostheceraeus crozeri | reverse complement strand
CGCATTTCAGTTAGACTTCAAAAAATTATTTGTGAAAGCGGAAAACAAGGTATTCAATAAATCCAGAAGGGTAAGAAAATGTTATGGGGGACAATCTGAGGCTTGCTATAAACGAACGAGGTTTCCTGTGATTTTCTTGCACACTTGATACATAGATGGCGAATGTCCAATAATCATTTGCGATATAACTTCTATGAATATTCATTCTGCCCACCCGAAGAGGTCAAGATTAGAAAAATTGTCCTTCGATAATGTTATCTTCTAATTCTGCGGATGTAAGCCGACATGATATGAAAAATGTCACAGGGCAATATTTTTATCTTGCCCCTCTGCTTCAAGGACTACCTATTATCAATGGCAGGTTACCTTTACAGAGCTAGAAGACAAGCATGTTTATACAATATGACAGTCAAAAACGCATCATTAAATCCTGAAGCATCAGTAGCTTTTATAAGAAAACGCATATAAGCCATTTGGGAAGTCTTATTTTGCTTCACATTTCAAAGTTGTATTAATTGCGTGTATTATTGCCTCTTTGGAAATCAATTTCGCAATCGATTGACCCAGATAAATCAATGAATCTCACAACGCCACAGCATGGCTCGTCATCTTATGACGCGCGCAAAGCGTATGTTGTAGACAGTTCCAAAAATAAAAATCAAATTATATATCTTTACCTTTTATTTTTAGTATTATGATTTTTTTTAATGAATCGAAAAGCAGCTGCAACATGTTAAATTGCTTTGTACATAAAAAAAGGAAAAGACGATTTCAATCTGTAGCGGATTATGATATAATTACTTTCAGCACTGGGAAAATAATAATCATTACGTTGTACTCGTACTTCTCAGTTTATTTCTCATGAGATACAATTTCACATTTGCGAGGGACTTCGCTTGCCTTATCGAATAAGGCTATCATCAGATAACGTTGAAGAGGGAGTCTCTCTCTCTCAATACTCAAATCTCGGTGACATATGAGCTATTTAATGCAGTTCCCATGCCTGATATTGTAACTGTTGCTGAACTAAAACATTAATCATGACAAATGATTAGTCTGACTCCTGAGTCTATTGTATCATAGAAATTAGAAAGCACCTGCCTCTTCTATTCGCAATCAATGTGGGAGGAAAGTAATTAATGTCCTTCATTTGTGCCAGTGACAATATCATGAAACAACTATTCTGAATAAGTTATTCTGAATTATTGACTTATTATGAATTATTGACTTACCATAAATAAGAGCTCAAAAGCAATATGTATTACGGAAGCACGCCACCTATGAATAAAAGAAGCAGGTGCATGTCCTTCAGGAAATGCAAGTCAAACTTCGGTCCTAAATTACAATTTTCTATTGGTTATTCCCTAAAGAAACCAAATATGGCATTTGGATTGTCCGATGAGAAACCCAGATATCATACAAACCGATGCGCGGAAAATATTATCTAAAGATGTCAAACTTCCTTTGTTGTTCTCACAGAAATTAGGCACTGAAAGAACAACAGGCAGGCATGCTCGTTGAAGCAATATTTCGCCGCTGACAGGCGTTGCCATGACAATAGAACCTAAAAAATGACGGCTTTCAGTGGGTGACATTGGCTAGGTGCAAGTAAAAATTTGATATAATTACACTTTTTCCAACTCATGTTCCAACTAACTAAATCTGATAGTAAATTCACTCAATTCAGGTGTCTTTCACACTAAAGAACTTGCATCATAAACAAAGAATCTCAGATATAACTTAAGGAATCTCAGATCAGTTGTTTACTTTTGCAATTAACTTATCAGTTTCCTCAGTTCGAGTATGAACATATCACATCGAATTTAGATTAAACGATCATTTCTCACAAAGCATTCAACTTTGTCAAATCAAGAGCTATAAACTAAGTTCAACAATCAACATAATTGCAGATATAATGACTGTCTGAATGATATCAACTTTTCAATTAATGATCCGATGCACGTGATAGCTCAATTAACAGACGGTTGCTGCTTAGGTGCGATGTGGGGATTTCTCTGAGACTGCACGCCAATTGAATATTTCATACAGTACAGCGTATGAATTGACTTAAGTCCGAAACGTCGTCACCACTAAATAGCTCCTATTCGCTCATGCCTTATTTTGTGTATCGCACAAAACCTTTGTAAAGATTGTGAAAAAACAACGTACAGTATAACAGGGGTATCAAAAATTCATTGCAATTGAAGTTGGCCAAGCAATCAGGTAATTTTAATTGCATCCGAGAGCAATCAATTAATGCATTTATTCGATAAAAACAATCAATTAATTGCAATTATTGGGTGATGCCAATCAATTGATTGTAATTATTTTCCATCATCAATCAATTAATTGCAATTATTTTCTATCATCAATCAATTAATTGCAGCCAATTAATTGCAATTAATTTTTGATGCCGCCTGCGCTATAATACGATGACATCTAACGCTCGGTACCGTCGGAAGACCTCAAGAGGATCCGAGTATTTGGAGTTTAAACGACTAATTGCAGAAATTCGAGATGAACTGTACGGCATCGTACTATTGCATCTTTCACACGAATCGGCGGAATAATCAATCCACTTCTTCGTTGCCACGAGAAAGCTACATTGAGTTCTTTTAAGAACTGATTAATCCAATGGTTACAGTAGCATTGCCTTTGTACACTTGCGGATTGGAGAACGCCATCAGTCCTCATTAGGACTACTTTAACTAATAATTTAAGTTAGTAAGCATTATATTCCATTATAAATGGCTACTGGGATGACTTTCATCATCGTATGAGAGTTACAGAAACCAAAGTGAAAAATATTTAACAGCAATTGACTCTTGCAACTGTTTAGCAGAGGACATCAACCACGAGTGACTATTATTTTGAAACATAGTATTCATCTGGATGCTTCATGTTATCTGCAGGTCTTTTGATTGCAATATTCATTTTAGTTGATGTTTTAACCCCTTCACTGCGGCATGGCTCGCAGAGCGAGCCATGAAAACTTTCTCTGTGTTGCGGCGATAATATTTCTTGAAATTCTGTTCTCTGCGGCAGTGTTGAGGGGCTGACGACAGAGGCGTTCTTATCTCCTTATCTCACATATCGCCTCATCGGCGGCTCCGACACCGATAAGCCACGTCGTACACCAGGTTCCCTCTAATGAATTTACCTGTTTCCTGTTGTTTGTCGATTATAATATCAAAGTAACAAATGAGTGATCAAAACGTTAGAATGTTTGAACGAAGGATAAACGTGGTCGATGACAACAACATTATCGCCTTCGCTTCTAAAATGTAATCAAGGAAGAAGTCAACTGCGAGGATGGCTGAAAATATATTATACCAATATGCACAGAAATAAAATGTACAGAGTGCTCAAAGAAAGTCGCCACACTGTAAAGTGAGAATATACATGTAGGGATGTATAGGCTCAAATTAAAATGTTCAGTAAGAGAATTCATTGCATAGACATTTTCATAATAGGAATAAATTCCAGTGGCGTAGCGTGTATAGTATTCACAGCATTCGCTGAATATCTATTTATTTTCTGTGTAAAGTTGTGAATTGATTCCATCGATTTTTAATGATAATTAGTCAACTGTTTTACGGCTTAGTAATTCGGTTTGATTCCAAAGTACATATTGTAATAAGCAGCGATGTCAGTCAGCGTTAATTTTGATTCCACTTCTTATTTCTTGGACGTCTCCTCTAACATTTAGCAACAATAGCACTTATATTAGGTGCGTTATCACAAGACTCCTTCATTATCGGCAACGTGTCCACGCTTATACTATCAGCTTCAATGCTACAAGCATAAGGCTACTATTCAACCTGGCGGACTGAATAACATTGTCGGGATAGAGAATGCGGAGCAATTGGCAGCAGCTGTTTTTGCCATCATTCGTGTAATCATGGAATCACACGTAGTTATACGGAGATATGCAGAACCGCTGAGGATGCTTTATCATATCCACTATTCAACCAAGGAATTTGAATATTGAATTTGAATAGTGTTGTTGAAATAGGGCAACTTTCAGTTGATTCAGATGCACTTTGACAACTTTTGGTGTGAAATCTCAGATCGTTAGGAGTACTTGAAGACAAACAAGAAATTGATATGAAATGTTATTCGGAAGCAATAGAAAAAATCTGTTTATTGAACTTTCATCAAAACAAAATTCCTATGATTTGATGAATTTTGTAAAATAAAGTAGCGTTGTCGTGATCTACGTTTGTATGTGTTCAATGTTTGGATTATAATTATGGAATTCTTCACAAGGAAGCTATCATTTAATTTTTCAATTTGTTGATGTTTAGTGTTTTTGATATGTGCAACTGTGCATGCATATAGCGGGCCTATATCAATACAAAATGTATGCGGAGCATAGTTTGATTAAAGGCGAAGTTTTGCACATGTCCGTGTACAGTAGGCTAAATTAGATATAATTACTTGTCTTATTACCAAAACATGGAGTAATGCAAAGTCCCAGTTTTCTGGGACAGGTATCACAAAATACGGTAGTTTTTTTAATCCTACTAAGTGAGTAGCACATACGGCATCTTTTAGTCGGATGAATGTTATTTCCTCTCCAAGTTATTTCTCAATAGATCTATACGTATATCATCTTGAATTTTCCGAGTGGGCGGTCAGCTATAGTTGACTAATAATTTTGATGTGGCTGAATATATCTGAACTGCGAAATTTAAGTATGATTATAATTGAATTATAATGTTTCATTCATTAAATTGTTGCATGTAATCAACTGCGATATGCAAGTAGTCAACATACGTACTTAATTTTAAAACTATACATAGAAAACAAGGTGGACAGAGCTACAAGAATTTACTGAAATTTTCATTTTTGTCATTGATTTAATTCACTCTGAGCATAAATATTTATCTGGATTGAACTTCAGGAGTTTATTATTTGGTTATTATATTTGTATGAATAAAGAAATTTCACTATGTCTCAGTACTCTTAGTACATGTTCATTGCATTTCCGATACCACCAAAACCGTACAATGAATTGAACGTTATATCACATTGATTACAAATTTCACAAGTACGTTTAGACTATAAATTTAATCAAATTGGGCTACATTCAAGTCGTGATGGAGCACGCGTTATTCTTGAGCTTCTGTGTATCGTCTGAATGGTTAACATGTCGTCATTCACATGATTAAATATTCCAATAAACCCCATGAATGTAAAAATACGAAGTGAAAGGAAATTTATTTTGAGTGGTAGGCCTAATTACCAAAACATGGAGTAATGCAAAGACCAGGTTTTCCTGGACAGGAATCACAAAATGCGGTAGTTTTTTAATCCTACCACGTGAGTAACACACACGGCATCTTTTAGTCGGATGAATGTTGTTTCCTCTTGGTTGACACTTAGATGGAAAATGCGAGTTTGAAGCACACGATGCACTTCGAGGTATGAGAGGTTGCCTCCCTACCCCTGTTTCACACAGAAACAGGCGAACACATGACATTAAAAAATTTTGAAAATTTTCCTTGCCCCCGTAAATTGAATAAACAATGTGGGCATTGAGGCACATTCGTTGAATAAGATGTATACACACTTTATGGAACCAGCGGTATGATTTTCGAGTTGCGTCATAAGTATGTAAAATTTGATCAGCACGATCAACTCCTCCCATGAATTTGTTATACTCAGACATGGTAGCAGTCATAATTTCTAAAAATTATTCTCTTTCCACCTTTTATAACACGCTGACAATCGGAAAGAGCAACTTCGTTTTTTGTGTCAATCATAAAAATAATTTTCTGTCCAGACGACTTTCTATCACAAAATTTACATGTAGATAGAAGCAAGTCGTCCGAGCGCAAAAACTTTGTCTCTCTTACATTTACCACGGCCTCCTGAAGCATGGGCGGGACACCACGGTTCGGACGAATAGTGCCGACTACAAGCGTTCTTCTTGACAATAAATAATTGGCCAACCTGACACTGTTGAACCAATTATCACACCAAACAGTGTATCCTAAATCCAAATATAGTTCATCACAAAGATAAACAACGATTCGCTCCGATACACTGAGACTAAAACAAGCGGAGGCAAACTGATCATGATCTGCTTTTACAGTGTGAAATGAAAAGTTCAATATGAAACCAGAGTCACTTTCGCATAAAAAATAAATTTTGATTCCGAAGCGCCTTCTCTTCCGGGGGGGGGGGGCCGGTATGTATCGTTTGAAATACAGCCGACATTTATGTAAAAGTAAAAGACTCGTCCACAGTTAACATTCTGAGATGGCCTATACACATCCTTACAAATCGAACGAATCATGTGAACAAATGGCTGAATCTTACGAAGACAATTCTGTTCGCCACGAAATTTTCATAATTTGCGAATCGAATACAATGCAAAATCAGAGGAAAACGATCTCGTGGCGTTTAAGAGAAAATTCGGAGTGAAGGAAGGGAGTACAATTTAAATCATCAGTACTCCAGTAGTCAGTGAGTTGAGGCTTCCTCACGACGCCCATCAGCAGCACGATACCGATAATTTCTTCATTTCGGCGAAAGCGCAATTAGTCCAATTTCTAAAGTGAGAATGGGGCTTTAGAGTTTATGTTTGAAGATAGATCGAAGCACGAATATTTGTAAATTGCACAAGTGCTTCGATTAACTCATCCGTAATAAAAAAACTGAGAGCACTTCTGCAAATGTCAACATCACTTGTTTTTGACAGCATTGTTTCTTCGTATGTTGTTCGAAGACCCGCGGTGCCGAGAAAGGTTGGGAGCTCCGAGCGACTATCGTTCGCCTTTTTGACAAATTTACACGGACTGGCAATTTGAGCAGAGCTCGGGCGAGAAACGGGAGCGGAGCCGGAAGCGGAGGACACGAAGGAATCCCTGAGAATAGGTGGAGAATCAGCTTTGGCGAATGACGTAAAATTAACAGGTGAAGGATTGGGCGGCAACATAGGCAACTGCGGTAGGACGGAGTCATCAAGATCAGAAAACTGATCAGAATCATCAGAGTCGCTTTCACTAACATTATCCATTTCGTCGTCACTGTTTAGGCAGATCAATTCTACAGTACGATCCAGTGAATATCGTTTGCGGTACATAATAGTCAGTGTTCACAATCTCAGTTAGAAAAAAATCAGTTCTGAAGAAATCAGGTTTATTAGCCAAATGCAAATGCAATTAGCAAATGCACTGTTTGAGATAAAAGAACACCCCCCCCCCCCCCCCCCCCCCCCCCCAAAAACAACAAAAAAAGGGTTTCCACGTCAACGTTTGGATGACAATGACATGTTTTGCGATAAGAGATACCGATGCGCCCCCAAGTAAAAAAATGTTCTCCAAAGTTATCAACATTTTGTCCTTCATTATCTTATCACTTTAACACGTGTTTTCTCGCTGAATTTTATGGCTCGTAGAGCAGGCCATGCCGCACAGAGAGGAAAACTTCTTATGACTCGCACAGCGAGCCATCCGCATGTGAAGGAATAATTTTTCAATACATTAGCCGCTGTGAAAGGGTTAATTTGACGGCACAATAAAGAAAAATGAAATAGAAATCACAGGCTCATGCAAATAATCAATTGGCCTTTTGCTTGACCTGTGATAGGTTATTGGTGCTACAATGATAACCAACAATGATAACCAACAATGAAAAGGAAAAATTACCGACTTCCTTGGTCTTGCTTCATTATTCAAATTATTTCTTCTGTAGATTTAGTAAAATGACCTGATCGGTGCCTAAAAATGCAACTGAACTGACATTCGACGCAATATTACGGAGTAGAAAATAGGCGCCATTCAATATTGGCAATGCAGTTGAAGTTTTTTTGCTCAATCAATGAAGCCGCATCCCTGATCACTGTTCGGTACATGCTTTCACTAAAGCTTAGTGATGACGTCATCGGAGACACGCTCTAAATGAAGACATTGAAGCAATGGGCATGCAAAGTCTGCGCTAACACTGTCTTGCCTGATAGGAAGCTTGATTGACCTGCCTCGAATACCGATCTCTCACCCTCATACAAAGCACAAATGAGTTGCCGAGGTAAATTACACGTACATGTGTCATTTATCAGATGAAATGTCTTCGGATTTGGGAGTTGAGTATTTATCTGAGCTTATAAGCTTATAGTTACATCAAGCAAATAATTTTCATGAAACAATTTGGAACTAAGATATTCATGAATAATTGAACCACAAGCAAGGCCACGTAAACGTTGCACTATGGATTTTTTCAAATTCAAATGAATATTAATGTATGTCTCTATACGTTTTCTAGCTAGGTGATTCATTCAATGTTCAGATTAGGATAAAATTTATTGATAAAGAACAATCTACAATGCAGTTCTACATCATTCAAATGACAAGGTTTAAGCTATAACAGTAAGTAAATCAATGCACTTATAGTTTGTAATGGGGGGTTCCAATAACTACATGATTTGATTTAATTCATGTTTTTCTTTCTTTTCTTGCAATAATTAGGTGTCTTGTCTCGGAAAGTATCACGATTTTATACATAAGCAGCTGTGTGCTACTTGACTGTTCATCTGCAGAATCAATATGCTTGTGAAAGTTCTCACAAATTTTGATCCCTGACAGCGAGAGCTACATAATGCAAAACACTACTTTTCAATATTGACACTATGTTATTCGATGATGCGCTTATCTGATATTACTGTTCATCTGTTGATGGATAGTAACTTACACTGAATACCAAAATACTCAATTTAACGTCGAACTCATCATCTCTAAAAAATCTACACTTATTGATGTAACGAGCGTTACCATGCTATCCGTCGACTAACTTTGATACAAACGTCATTCATAAAGCAAACAGACATAGACGTAGCAAGCACAATTGATTTCTATGCAAATGGCTAATGCCATCGATACAGAAGTTGGATGTCATTGACTATTTTCAAAATTATAATATCTAATAAAGGATACATTCTTACGCGCATGGAAGGTTGATGACTTATTATTTTTCGACGCTGCGTTCAAGAGTCAAGTGCATATTGTCCATTCCCTCAATATTTGTAAAATTTGCCAAACAAGCTGCTTGGGGTGAGAAAGAAAACAAAAGCGCTACCGTCAGCACATGAAAAATAAAGATTTATAAGGATTCAGAGAGAAAGAAAAGAAAAAACGTCGTCATCGTATGCATAGGACAAAGACGGGTCAAACAAATCATGTAAGAATGCTCACGCGTAACAGAGTTCGAAAATTTCGTGAGAGTAAAATGACGGAAAACAATTGTGATAACTCTCCGATGTCGAGAGTTATCCTCGAAATCGAGTCTCAGACGAAGTATGATGTGCACGACGAGAACACTGCCACCTTCACTTCGTAAAAAGAAGGAAGTTATCAATCGATTATACGTGAAGATGTATGGTTGCACAAAATACAATAACCACAAAAACGTCATCGAAAAAATAGCAGCGGACATTCAAATTTGACAAAAGAAAAAGTTTATCAATTTTTCTTATCTGATGGGATCTCTCGGCAAGCACCTGGTATGAGAGATAATCGTCTGTTTGCAATCAACGGCAAAAAAATTCGTCTTCAGCTTCGTCATTTATACACCACCCTTAGAGAAGCCCACGTCAAACATTACTTGGAATTTCTTCGCCTCTTATCACAAGAAAGGCGCGGTGGATGGAGGTACACTCAAAAAACTTGCTGCCACAGAAAACAAGAGGAATGGTATGGTTCAGGATGGACCAACATTCCGTGATGTTCTACAACCAAAAAACATCAATTAACATCAAATTTGTGCCTTACGACTTGGTGCAGAAAAGAGGAATTCGAATCCTGTTTCACTTCAGCCAAACCTATTGTTGGAACGCAGACGATCCATTGGGTAAAATCAATCGGTAATGGAAATATCATTCACAAGCAGCATTCCCAAGCGACGAAAACCGATATATCGAAAGTGTTATCAGTGTAGTCTAAGTAACTGTTCCTATAGTGAGATAAGTAACGAGCGTTACCGTATGTTTTTGCTATTAAAAACTTGGCAAATTTCTTATGATTTGTTTTCTTAACGTAGGCTTGCAAACCATGCCTTCATAAGCTTACATGATAAGAGTTAGCTTTTCAAGCGATTAGTTTAGATAAAAAATGATAAATGACTGTCAGTTATCAAAATAAGAAGGAAATCAATGTAACGAACGTCACCGTGGGATCTAAATTAAATTAATTGTTAGGTGTTAATGGATATTTTTGTTTATAAACCTGTAGAAATTTTATAAATAAAAAAAAATCGAAAGACTAGTGTCCATGAAAGTTGAATATCCAAAAATGTTTTTCCAAAAGTTCTTAAAACATCAATAACTATGAATGTAGAATTTATCAAACACCATTAACTGGAACGATCGTAACCGTGACCTTTGTCCCACATTAATAAATGAAGAATCATCGTCCAACCCAACGGAGGTGGAAAAAGGGGAAAAAAACGCTAGACGCATAAAATAAGTTAGTTAAGTACTATTCACATTCTCATGTAGGCCCGAAGCACATGGTAGCCGTTGAAATTAAGTCATCTCCAGACCACATCACGTATAACCAAGGCAATTTATCTATGTGCTTTTAACACGCAACAGGAAAGTTCCGATGAAATAATCACATGATTTTGAATTATTCGATAAATTGATTATCGTACCGAGCAGTGATTGTCCTCATGAATCAGTTGCTTGGTGTCATAGGGATTTGTCTTGACACCATGATGATGTCATGCATGCCAACTAAGAAGTAGAATTTTTCGGGCTCTTTAGTGCTAGTTTTACCTGACTCATGGATGCCAGAGAGTTGAATGGAAGGGCCATCGTAGTGAATACCTATTAGTTAAAAGTGCTATTCCTCAGGGATCATCAATCGGCCCTCTTCTATTCGGGTATTTTTGTGCTGATTTGAATCCTTGTGTATCTTCAAATTCAACCATTATAAAATATGCAGATGGTGTCCTCACTCTCTCGTGTCAGATACTCGGTGGTATCAATCACTCTGTAATTCCTAACTTGAACCTTGTGCATCTGCTTTATTCAAAAGTGAAGGAATGGGCTTATCGAAATAAGATGACTATCAAAATTGAAAAATTCCAACAGATATTCATTTCACCTCGCAAGCGTGATGATCATCATCAATTTATTGTTCCTGGTATACCTTTAAGTGAACATTTAAAGTTCTTGGGCGTAGCTTAAGATTCGAGATTATTATTAAAAAAAATATGTAGTAATAAATTATAAAGTATGTATTAAATTGAATTTTTTTTTATTCAAAATATAAAAAAATTATATATTTAGATTATATATAATATTAATATTGTAATATAAGAAATAATGTTCTGTAGTGTCAATAAGCTTTGGAAATTAATAATATAATAATAAGAAGGAACTAATGATGTATAATAAGAAAAATAAAAATAATATAATATGTGGATTTAAATAGAAAAAAATAGATGTAAAAAGATAAAAAAAGTGCTGTATAAAATATGTGAAACGGAAAAAAAGTATTTTTTAGAAAGAATTTTTGGTTTAATTGATAAAGTATTTATTTTGATTATAATAATTATTATAATGTTAGAAGAATGTTTTGTTGTTAAGTGTTTTTATTATAATTTTAATATAATATATTTTATTTTTTTAATAAAATATAATATTTTTGTTATTATTTTATTTCTATATATTATATTTTTGAAGAATGTGTATAATTTTATATTATATTTTAACTTGTATTTTTATTAAGAAATAAAGTGAAGATTATAAAAGTATAGTATTAATATAGATTTTTAAGTATAAGATTAATAATATTTAAAGTAAATTTAATAAAAACAATTTAATAAAATGAATTAAAAAAATGTTTATGATGGTATTGAAAATTATATTTTAATTTAATAGTTGGTTAATATGTTTTAGAGTTTTATATATTGATTATTTGAGGTAGTATACTGTGTTTTTGTTAAATGTTATTTATTTTTGTTTTTTATTAGTTTTAATTTTAGCTTTTATTATAATGGTGATTATAAAGTAAATAATAGTTTGAAAATGATTTATATTTTCAAATTTTATAATTAGGTACTAGATTATTTTTGTATGATTTATTAAATTAAGTTGAAATGTTTTTAATAAATAGTTGTAATAATAAGAAAAATGATAGTTGGAAAAAAAAATAATAATGTAATAAAAATAAATAAAAAAAAAAAAAAAAATATAAAAAAAAATTAAAAAAAAAAAAAAAAAAAAATTTAAAGAAAAAAAAGAAAAAAAATATGTAATTTTAAAGAAAAAAAATATTGTATAAGACAAGAAATATAAAAAAAAATAAAATAAATATTGAAATAAAATTTGGTTTTAAATTGTAACTTGAATATGCAGGAACATGTCAGAAATGTCTCCAAAAAGGCTTCCAGTCGACTTTTTGCTCTTAGGCAACTGAAAGTCAGTCTGAAATTCTGACAGTGAAGGATCTGGTCGTCAATAACAGCATTCGCAGTATTTTGGAGTATTCGGCCCCCATGTTCGTCGGACTAAGCACTACAAACAGCAAATTAATGGAAAAGATGCAAGATCGTGCGCACCACATTATATGTGGATCTTCAAGATGTCCTTGTAGCAATTTCATCCCTCTTCATTACAGGCGTTTGATAATTGGCTTGAATCTTTTCGACTCAAGAAGACTCTGAGATAAGGAACATTCTCTGCATTTTCTTGAGCCTCGAAGGTTGCTCCATGCCAATAAGTATTGCGTGCCACATTGCAAATCGATCCTGAGACAGAACGGTTTCTTCCTAACGATGATTCGACTTACAAATGCCGGTTTCAGATAGTGGTTCCCAGCATTCGCTGTTACACTGCCGATGTCATGTTACTTCTTTCTTGTTACTTTTTCTTTTATTTGATTTATTTGAAATGTTTAGAACCTTGTCAATTGCCTCACGATTTTCAATATTGAGGCATTTTTGGAAAATAAACGCATTATTATTGTTATTATTATTTCATCAATTGCTTTCAGCATGCTGCAAAGAATGAAATATAGCGTTCAACTGCTGTATATTGGTGGAGACTATACAAAATACGTATACACTAACACAGAGACAAGGTCAATCAAATAGCGCAACTATGGATAAAAGGACGTCATTGCTTGAATACAAACAATAGTCGTTGGGAGATCTATGACTGTCTTTATAAAGAGCAAAACCATGAGCCCTTTGAGCTTTTCCCCTTCATTAATTATTGATGTTGTGGAATACTACAGACTCACGTCCTCGCTGTCATCGTTAGAAGATCCTCAGCAATGCAACCTCTATTGTAATAGAATGTCACTCTTCGTCGCGTCATTTCAAGTGGGCATGAGTTTGTCAACGTAATTAATATCGTACATGGATTCTTAACGAGTTCTTCGCTTGACTTTTCATCGATGCATTGTTATTTCTCTCCTTTCGATGGGAATGAGGCAACGCTGATGAGCGCAACGTTTCCTCAAATCCGCATTACCGAACTAGAACATTTTTAATTAACAACGCGAGGATGCGTCAGTGAATCAAATATCACAAATTTCCTGTTCTCTGACAACAGATTCACCAAAGTACGGAAAAAAAAAAAACAAAAAAAATAACGCGCGCAGCTGAATAATTTGATCTTAATCAACGGCGGAGTATTGTGCAGAGTTCCGCAGTGTAAATAACAAGCGTCAACCTCATGATGCTACTTATAGCATCATTTTTAGCAGAAAACATGAAAGGTAGTACCTGGAAACACTGTTGCGAAAGACGCTCTTCCATGCGACCAGCTATTATTTAAGATATCCCCTTCTTTTCTTCATTTGAGTTTTGCAATCAGCACGCAAAATAAATTTGATTTCTCTTGTAATTTATCATAAAACTAATCAGCTCTTAGCACAGAAATAGACAAGCGTCTCTTCTTCCGCGACTCGCTTAAAAAATACAATTCTGTAGTTTTTAGTTGAACTTTCCACATGAGCAGGACCAAGAAGCAAAAAGGCTCGCTCGAACGATATTTATTATGAGAAGGTCTGTGAGGGGGTCCCTTGGCACAGACCATTGACATCAACTACAATTTTAATAATGGCTAATAGCATCGCCCCATAATTAGATTTTTAAGCGTATCACTTTGATAGAAGTGCAAACTGATTCAAAACGATGGCACATGCAGGAACTTGCTAAGTGGGCAAAAATAATTTTTTAATGCTTTGTAGGGATAGGAAAAATAGTCGTGTGTCGCTTGCAGATTGCTGTGAATTTCTTCAAAATGCCTCGATCACCACAATTCCTTCAGATTCGAAGAATTCAGATCATTGCGCAAAAGTTTTCTCGATAATCTCCAATCATTATTAAAAAAGATAGCAGGCGCACGAAAAAAAAAAAAAAAAAGCGTTCACAAACTTCACCTGTAGAGTTTGACATGTCTGTGTCACTTTGCTGTGTTGATTGGTTGATAAACAGTCACTGAATACTTTGCCACAATTTGGCAGCGTTTGGTGTTGAACTGGCTACTCCAATGTTCAATTTCTATGGTATTATGTCTGCTGATTGTGCCATTTCGTAGGCATTACATGTTCCCAATTTCTTCCTTTCTAGTCAAACAGAAGAAGAGACGACCGGTCTGATTCTAGTGAACATCGCAATCTGTTGATACATCAAAAAGTCTCCTAAGACTCACAACAATGAGCTGCATTACAGCGAGTCAAGCCGTGGTTCAATAACAAATATAAGTGTACCCTTCATCTATCTGTCGTTATATTTCACAATGCGTCGCTTCCGACTCGCGCCAATTAGACAGTAAGCGATAATCAATGCTTCGTAACAAAAACGCAGTTGGACGTTGCGTGTTCCAGTATCTTAAGAAACACACGCGTCTCACGAGCCTTAGTTAGGGCTGCAGTGAATAACAGGCCTGCTTGTTTCACATCATGCCACACATGATCACAGGTGAACGATAAAAAAGTGGTGGGGGGGGTGGGGCGGGGTAGTTGCACAGCTAGAATTGAGTCCAAGCTTAATATTATTTATTGACGAATGATTAATAAAACTAGCAGCAGGAATAATTGCACAGTAAGTCTACTAGATTATAGTTTCGCTGACTTTTTACTATCTTTGGGTAACTGTTTAATGGCTTAGGGAAATTATGAGCCAGATTTTAATCAGACTCAACGATTCAATCCATAGCCTTAGATAAGAAAACAAATAGGGTTTTGGTGTCTTAACTTTGAAAGCTAGCGATTATTCTGTACCATCGTATATCACATGGATTGATTGCTGCCAAATAGTGCGATCAACACTTTCCATTGCAAAAATACTGCAAAATATAATTCATTATTCTTTGCCTACAGTATATGGCAACGAGTGGAGTGATAGAGCCTCTTGAAAAATCGCTTGCCAATTCTGCACAATATTATATATCAACTTCATCGTAACCACTGTATAATTGTATTCAGCATCAAAATATTCTTATACTACATGGCACTGTCTTCAAGCAATTCCTGGAAAAGAAAATGTGTTTTATGAATCCTCAATAATAAATCAATCGCTACTTATCATCATCCACCACGATAGAGAGAGAGAGAGAGTGTGTGTGTGCGTGTGTGTATGTCAATGAAAGTCATTCTTTAACTAAAACTTGTGTGCGTTGTAGTTGCTTGCTTTTTAGGGAATTTACAGTGGTTGTTTAATAATACTTTAAGCATAATTAATAGAATTTCCTATTGTAATCAATAACTTTCGCAACTATTATTTTTTTTAATAGTTTGGAGGTATTTGACAACTGTTGTACATTCCACAAAATGTTTTTTATTCTTCAACAATTGAGTAGTAGCTAACTTCGGAATGGTAGAGGATTTTGAATGTTGCAGGTGGCTACATTGCCATTTTTTACATTTCCAGATTAGTTGTTTACCGCATGGGACCGATATTCACGAAGAGTGGGACCCAGAAACAGCTCGTTATTACTTCAGCGCAGAATATGTAGAAGTTCTCAGAAGTGTCAGTGGTTGATTACTTTCGAAAAAGTTGATGTGTACCTTCATAGTTAACGTTAAATTTCATTGTGGCTGTTTTGCTTCTTGAAGTCAGTGTAATGAACGCTTCGATTTCCTTCAGTTTGTAGGCAATTTCTTATTCATGTTGTACAGAGGCACTCCTAATTAACACTCATTGCTTTTCAATATTTGAAGCATTTTACTTCATGATATTGAACCTTAGGTACTACTGCCATATTAAGGCATTGATGAAGCATTTTTAAGTGCAACAATACAGAAATAGAATTTGGATACACGGTGCCACAATAACGCAAATGTATGAAAATTAAAATGTTTTTAAAATGAGTCAATTGATCATATCGCTACGCATGATTGCTGTAGTGAATTGCTTTACTTTGGTTTCGATCCACCTGGTTGAACAAAACGTAGGGGTGACCACATATCTGAGAGGGTCGTTTAGCATGAGTGTAAGAGAAGCAGCAAGAGCTGTGAGAGCAGAGTGATCAACCAGCGTCCCCCGCCCGCCGGGCAGAGAAAGAAAACACACGCTTCCTCCCCCGCGCAGCTAGCCCGCCCCGTTCGCCAAACCAAACGACGAGAACAAAGTACGCAGTTGTGAGCAACAGTAGGAACGTCGTGTAAGCACCCACACTCTGATACAAACGTAGCCGATGTCTACTAAGGCTTGAAGCCCGTGTTAAGAAGACAAAAAGAACGCAGAAAGACCAGACGAACGCGGCCTCAATTTAGAGCCAAAAGCGAAAAAGAGTGCACGAGAAAGCAACGCTCAAAGGAGGCAACGAAGTTAAGAGAAGAAAGAAGTCGTAAGGTTAGGAGCTCACACGAGAAAATCGAGAGTCACCCACTCGCAAAGCCAAGAGATACTGGAATAGTAGCACGTGGGCAAGAAGAGAACAAGGAAGTTATAACAGTTTCCCCCAGAAAAAAGAATCACACGACGCGCCGTGAAACGTTAACAAGCCCGTCAAGGAAGCCGCGTACTGTCAAACAGCATCAGGGAACGAAAGTAAAACCCCACCAAAAGAAACCGGAGCGCAAAGCGTAAGTAGGGGACACAGCGAACCAAAAAAGTCCAGGTGGGAGCAAAAAAGTCTGCACGTGAGCAAGAGAAAGCATAGACGGGAAAGAACCTAGAAAAAAGAACAAAGAGAGATGGTGTTGCGAAGTCGACAAAAACGAGACTATAGCAAAAAGCCAAGTCAAAGGCAGATATGAGAATCAGAAAACAAGAACTCGCCAAAGGGTACCGCGCCAGAATCGAGACGAAAACCGTGAAAGTGTTTTACACGGCGTCCAAGAGTAACATACCGTAAGAAGACGAAGAAAGGGAGAAAGACTAGCAAGAGTAACCTAGCACGAATACACGTACAACACGGACAAGTCCGCCGCGAAAAAGAAGGGCTTAAGAAAGCAAAGCACGACCCGTAGCAGACGAACAATGCGACGTGGCACAATCGCCACAAGCGGAACAACGCAACCCAGAGAGCACACCCCGCCTCAACGTCACCCGATGAGCCAACCTATCCAACCTCCCCAACCCCCCGGCAGTGTCAGCCACCCAACAGCAGCCAACCAGCGCCGAGCCGGACAAATGCACGCCACTAGAGTGAGTGAAAACCTCTAACACAAGCCCGGCAGACCAACGCGTCAGTACCTCTCGCAGCTTGTTGTACCTGGCGGACTGCCCCCCGCACTCGTTGACTCGAGCCGCGCCATTTGTACAGAACCACAGGAACTCCCGGCTTGTCAACGTACCACATTCAATCCAAGTAATACGGCCCGCCGCCGCCCCCAGCCTCACACGAAACCGCCACTCCCAGAGTATCTACCCCACCCTTGCCTCCATCCTCGCCACCCCCCCCCCGCTATATTTGATAGGGGAGTTTGCGTCTCCCGACGACATCCCCCGCCTAACCTCCGGTATCCCTCTATATCCCGATACAAAAAGTCTCCTGCTCTCTCTCCCCTCCTCCCTCCCCTCCCTACTCGTCTCTATTGCCCCCCCTCCCCCCTTCTGCCCCTCACTCTATCTCCACCCCTAATCCCCCCCCCCTCTACTTACCCCTAAGCCCCCCTCTCTATACTACACTCTCACCCCTTCCCTACTACTGCCCCCCCCTCCTCCTCCCCCCCCCCCCACTCCTACTATCCCTACTACTCCCCCCTCTATCCCCTACCCCCCTATCCTATTAAACTTCCCCCCCCTCCACCCCCCCTCTCCTCCCTCCCTGCCTCCCCTCTCCCCACCCCTCCTCCCCCTACCTATTTCCTCCCCCTCTCTCCCTATCTATACTCCCTCTATAAAAAGCTGGGCTATATGGCCAAAAAATCAATTTTTCATTACAAAAATACTTTCAAAAACTCACGTAGCACATCTCATGCTATCGTAAATGAAATGTGATAGCTAAAGGTCATCTCGTAAAACTAAGTGTTGCACTAACTTCTGTTCAGTTGACGTAAATACTGACAGGTAAGAAAGAAAATGCCTTACATGTACCTGTCAGTATTCACACATCACCCTCATATTGTATCAATCATGTAGCAATATTTAAAAAGGATAGTGTGTCTTTTTTGTGTTAGATGTGTCTTTTAATTCTCGTGCTAAGTCATATGACCACCGGACCCCGGCAACACGCGCACGCCACCACAACGCCGACTACACCGAGCGCACGGCGTCGAACAGGGCTATCGCGAGCGTTACAAAACTTTACTTCTTTCCTCCCAGATGGGTTCTATGTAATTTTTGAGTTTGGTACATGTAGTTTTCACCAAGTGATAAAATTACTGTCTTCCGAAAAATTTTGTCTCTTGCTCTACGTAGCGTTTTCTCCCAACATAATTCAGAATTCGATGAAAACATAAACAATGTAAAAATTGTCAGTATGGTATAGGCTATGTAGATCAACTGCAAAACATTAGGTCATTTTCTTTACGCCAATTTGGCAAACATCATCTTGGAACATTGCTATATAAATACTTTTCAAAATTAATGCTTCAAGGGCCGCACGGTTTTTTTGCGTTATTTATGAAAAGTTATCACAATAAGTGGGCAACTTGAAAAATGTAATAATTTCGGCGCGAGGCGTTCTTTACTTTGCATCAAAAGCGCTTTAAGTATAGTGAGACAAGCTACTGACATTTTCTACCTACAATAAATTCGCACACGAGCTTCATATTATTTTTAATTTGTAGATTGTCAAGCAAAATCACTAAAACGACAATCCTTAAGTTGCTTCTCCAATCGTCTTGCAAGTTAGAGCCCCAAGCATCGCAAAATCTCATTTGTTTGTGTAGATCCATGTACTTCAGAGTTTGATACACTCAATAACGCAATGATGTATCATGCATTTCAAAACTCAAAATGAGATATGTAATTTCTGTGATTATGATTGCACTTTTAGGACAGAATTCTCCATCAGCGGGCAGAAATACGACATTTCTCATTACCGGTAGCTTGCCCGAATTGCTGTTAAAGATGATAAAAGTACTTAAAGATTTACTGAGCTACGATGAAATGTGACTTGTTTTTAATGGCGCTGTGCGAAGTAATGGTTATGTTATTTTATTGTTATGCTCTTGTTTATTTGGCATTCTGAATGCGGAAACAGTGTATATAATTGAAAGACTTTTTAAACGCGTCAGAAAGATCATTTGTACATTCAACTGTCAATGCCACAACAATACTACGAATTTCCATCAAAAACGCCTACTAAATTTTAAGTCCTTCTTCGAAAGGTACCAATTGACAAGTCATCCACTATGTTCAATCGTGCCTCACCTAAGAAATGGAAGACTGACAGTTCCTTACAACAGAAGCAGTTTGCGGCAGAACTCCTTTGTGGTTATGTCAATTTTGGTTATGAATAACTTCACTGATCTCACATGTGCTATTCCTTATTGACTTCCGTGCGATATGTTACTTTTGATTTTCATTTGGAAAATATATAAAACTTATTGCTGTGATGAAGATGTCCTGACAACCGATGCTATTGTTTCAGATTAACAAGCAGACTGTCCAGGTCACAAAAATGATATTCAGAGAAAATATTGCAGGCGCAACATATGTCTGACTGAGCAGTTAAAATTGCCATCAACAATAATAGCCAGAGTTGGAAAAAGTGGAATTGGAATTGGAATTGACGATATTTAAATCTACTGAAATTGGAATTGACTTTGATAAACCTCAATTCCACTTTTTTTGATAGACCTGTGATAAATCTATTTGTACAAAAATTGAAATCACAGTACTCGGCCGTTGTGTTAACTGCACGCAGAGATAAGAGAGAATTAGATCGACAGAGGGAGCTTTATTCTGTTGTTGAATAAAGGGTGTTAAGTTTGATTTCGATGGGTCTACAGCCCCCGGACAATGTTAATTCAGCAATTAAGCAAACAATGAAAAGACAGTCATCTTTGTTCAATCTGCTATTTAGTTATTTATCTGGTAGGATAATTAGTCAAAATAAAACAATTGTTAAATTTAGTTCTTGATAGAATAAGCACAAAAATTGGAGATTAACTTAATTGTTGTACACGCGAAAAACAATTGGTTTGGAAATAGGAAAATTAACGCTGCAGCAACCCGCTGTCAGCTCAAATCACAATATAGACAGTATCAACAAATTATTCTAATAATTGATGATTCAATTAAAATGGCAATTACATGAACTATTATTCAACTTCCAATCACAACAATTACCAATGTTAATCTCTAAGACTATAGTTATATAGATACGATACGCAACGATAAAAGAAAAACTTTAAACCTTTCAGTTCACTTCTTAATGTTGAATTCACTTCAATTCGATCGGACTCACGTATACCAAAATAATATCGGTGTCACTATACCGTCAATCTTCAATCGCGCTCGCTGATGTGTCGCTGTATACACTGCTGCGTTGTTGTTCGCTGGTGGGCAGTTGTTGTTGTTACTTCTGTAGTTAAGTTACACCGCGGGAGCCCGGAGTTCTTCTAACAGGTACTGAAGATGTCGTATGTGTTGTTGTTGTGTCAATTTCTCATCGTTTCTAATTTAGACCAATTTTTGAGACTTGACGATAAATCCACTTTCTTTTGAAAATTGAAAGAGTTTCCTTTAATCTCTGCTCGCTAGCTTTCGACCCGACCACATTTCAATCTTTATCACGGAATTTTATAAATTTTTTTCCTTTCTTTTTTAAAAATGGATACATTAATCAATTTTCATGATATCATTTTTATCGTCGTTTTTTGTTTCATCAACAATCACGTTATTCGCACATTGAATTTCTTTCTTTCTGTCAGGTTTATTAATAGATTTAGATCTCATTTTTCTCTCTAACTCTCTCTCTCTCTCTCAGGTTGGGGGGTTTTTTTTCTTTTGCTGACCGTTTAATTTTCTTTTCATTTTTTCACGAGATGTTGAATATCTCGTTTACGAAACGAATATGGCATAGGCTGACCGGTTACAGATACGAGTATACATGTACACAAGAAATATGAACTATGAAGATGAGAACGCACGTAGGAACGACGCAGGCAACGGCACACAGGAACGAGGATAGTATAAGGGCACATGGGTTAGATTGAAACGAACAAACGTTAGGATACATTAAACATAATTACCACTATACGCGACATGCAATTATCGGAATTGAATCTTATTAGGATTTGAATTGAATCTGTTTTTCGAACGGAAATGGAATTGAAATTTCTGCCTCTGGAATTGGAATCAAAACATTTTCAGTTGGTAATTTTTCGAGCTCTGATAATAGCTATTGTCTCTCTACTGTGGTCCCACTAACGTGTGCCAAAGCGTAAAGTTCGGAATTCTATGGGCTAAGTCTGTCGGTTTTGAAGATTTTTGAACGAGAACTACTGAAAAAATGAGAACTTTTTTTGAATAGATATTGAACAGATTCAGTTAAGCAGGTCATGATTAGCGCTGATCTTGACGAGTGAATGGCGTGCTAGAAATTTTTTAAAAGCATAACCAGAATGAGCGCATTATTATATCACCACGGGCGTTGGTCGATGCGGAAGCCGGTTTTGTCGGGAATGCGAATAGAAGCAGGAAGTCGCGATTGGAGTTTGAAATATAGAATTGGTCTATGTCACATTCATTATCATGCTGCTTAATTCACAAAGTCAATAAACAAAGGTTGTTTCATCCATAACATGAATTTTGTATGAATATTCCATTTTTGTGACGTTGGCACAGACTGCTAGTTCATCCCGAAACAATGGCTATCAGTTGTCAATGACGTTTTCATCATCTTTAGCAGCAATGCGGGCAAGCGACCGGTTACGTATTTCTGTCGCATTTAATGTCGGTATTTCTTGCCCTAATAAAAGTGATAATTCATAATCACAAAAATTACATATCTCATTTTGAGTTTTTGAAAATGCATGATACATCATTTGCGTTATTGAGTGTATCAAAACTCTGAAGTACATGGATCTACACAAAACAAATGAGATTTTGCGATGCTTGGGGGCTCTATCTTGCAAGGACGATTGGAGAAAGAAGAAAGACGCAAACCTTTAAGGATTGTCGTTTTAGTGATTTTGCTTGACAATCTACAAATTAAAAATAATATGAAGCTCGTGTGCGAATTTATTGTAGGTAGAAAATGTCAGTAGCTTTCTCACTATACTTAAAGCGCTTTTGATGCAAATAAAGAAACGCTCGCGGAAATTATTACTTTTTCAAGTTGCTACTTATTGGTGATACTTTTCATAAATACGCAAAATAAAAACCGTGCAGGCCTGGAAGCCATTAATTTGAAAAGTATTCCTGTAGGTAAAGGCGGTCGTCGGTTTCGAGTTCGAGGGTCGCACTGGATCGGCCAAATCGGACTTTCTGCCGACGTTGGTTGACAGGTTGGCCAGGGAGTCGGTTGGCCATGATATGCCGGACGGTTGGCGTCGATTGGTCGGCATTGCGATCCAAAGCCGACGTCGGCCTCACAGTTGGCAGCTTGTCTGTGACCACCAATTTGCCGACATCGCCCCCCCCCCCCCCCTCCCCCCCCCCAACCTATACGTTGGTCTCATAGTTGGCCAGTTGATGTCGGGTGACCACCAGTTTGCCGACCATCAAATCTGAAGTTCATGCATGCGGTTCGAGGAACAATTAACTAGTTAGTGTAATGAAAAGGCCGTGGCCAAATAGAGTTAAATCCATGCATACTTGAGTGAAATATTACACTCTCTTTTTAGGCATTTTAAAGTTGATGCTTTTTATCATCATTTTGCCCTGTGAAGTTTTGAATTGGAAACTAACTATCTTTCGTCCTTGTCTCCTAATGGGTTGTTAATAGTTAGTTTTATCAGAAACGTTATGAAAAAATGTTAGCGCATCCGTGCATATTTCTGAATACACGGGTGAGTAGTATCTGTTTTGATGTGATAATTTTACCAATATTGCATAAATTGCCTTCAATTTTTACCAAAGCTTTTTATTACACTTACTACAATATTGTTTGTTCGTAACTACATGCTTGACTTGGATTGATCGTCTCGACACCACTGGTGGACACCGACTCAATTGGCTTGGCCTTCGTGGAATGAAACCCCCATGGCACAGACTACAAATAAGAATAACCAATGGATAGGAAGGATATTAACTACTCACTTTGTTATGATTGTCATGTGTAATTCTGGAGTCGAACTCCAAAATGGACTCCATAAATGGTTGTTTTGAGATTCATCGCGTTGGGTTTTGGGTCGTTGCTGAATGATATGATTTCAACAAGCACATTTTCGGAATGTTTGTGAAATTCATCCATATATTATTCTACTAATTACAAAGAAAATCCGTTTTTTTAAGTTGACACATGATGAATTTAAAGGCTCAAAGCTCACCAGAATTAGAGAACTGACATTCATCTTTCGTTACTAAGACTGGATTCATGAAATTGATGTTGATTTTTCCAAAAGCATATTATTGGCAACTGTACCCAAATAGACACATTTGTTCAGAAACTAATACAGAAACATATAATTGTTTGGACAAGAAATCTCTCCTGATTTTTGGAGGATCTGAAACTAGGTTGTAATGGAATAGCCAAAGAATATCTTTACAAGTCTATTCAGTTTGCAAATATTAAGGCTTGAAGGGTTAATTTAAACATATTAAATTCATATTATTAAACATTAAATCATATATTATCATTATCATATTAGGATTCAATAGTATAAGTAAATAATTCCAACTTCGCCTTGTGGAGGGCAGAGGTACGTAGGGCTAGATAGGATTAATATGAATTCACTATTGCTTTAATTTTGTTAAATTTCAACAATACTTTCATTTTAATATATCTATTATTTAAATGATGAAATCTTGCAACATGTTAATACCCACTTGACAACCGACTTATTGTGGATGACATATTTTGATTGTACATGTAATTCATGGTGACTCAGTAAACATGCATCAGCGTGTACCGTAGACCTGAGGTAAAATACCAATAATAATTTCAGATCAAAAAGCCACTTTTTGAGATTGAAAGGAAGTAGTTGCAGTGAGAGGTTAACATGTAAATTAAACTTTCTAGTTATTCATAAAAACATCAAAATTTATTTTTCTAAATTGCGTCACAGAAATCTAGGTCTGTAATAAAAAAGTTAAGTCTTAATGATTACATAGTTCTGAGGGGAGATATGTTAGTTGGTAGGTATTAAGGCTGATAATACACTATGCACAATTTAAAACGGCACCGTCAATTAGTTTCAAAAATGAAATTAATTTGAGAAGAATGAAGCCTTTATACTTAATTAGTAGCATAAATTTTAAAGTCGCAATTACGAAATTACAAGAGCAGATATAGATAATCAGGTGGCCAGAATGCGGATCATGATCCATGTATTCAAATATCATTCACATTTTGTTGGATTTGAGGTCTTCAAAAAACATTTTGGTACTTGATACTCCCCCACGTTTAGAAATGTGTGTTAAAAAATTCAATAAAAGTTGAATGAATCGTTCACAAATCTTGAGTCAAACTTAGTTGAGCAATATTTTCTACATGCATGCCAAAAATCTCATGCAAATTGCGCCAAAGTACTTCTTGATTGAAAGAAGATAACTTGAAATGTTAGCGATGTTCACAGCTTGATCTGACTTCTTCTTGACCCCATTCATATGAGCCAACAGAACTAGATTTTGAGATATTCGTGAAGTAACAATTAGTGACCATGAGCCACATCCCGCACGCTTAAATATTTTAACTTAAAAAAAGTGTGGTCGGATAATTGGTCGTGGGAAAGATTTAAAATAGCAGTTGGATGAGACGAAAACAGAGAGTGAGAACAATGCACACAGTAGGCCTACACGAATTGTAAAATGCATCGTAACAGACGAAAGGCAGATCAATTCTGCATGTTCGTATTGGAAACATCCTGACTTTATTTTTTATTTTTTTCTGTAATTATTTAATCTATTATTTTTTAATTTTTTTTTATTATACTTTTATTTTATATTTTTATTTCGCGGGGGGTCGTGGAGGGGAGTGGGGGGCGGGGGCGGGGGGGAGGGGGGGGGGGGGGGGGGGTGGCGGGCCAGGAGGGGGGTGGGGCGGCCGGGGGGCGGGGGGTGACCCCCAACAGGGGGGGGGGGGGGGGGGGGGGGGTATTTTATTTTTATCGCAGGGGGGGGGTGGTCGGGGGGTGGGGAAGGCGATGGGGTGGGGGGGCAGGGGGGGGGGGGGTGGGGGGGGGCGGTGGGGGGGGGGGGAGGGTGGGGGGGGGCGGTGGGAAGTGGGGGGAGAGCGGGGGCGTGGGGGGGGGGTGAGGTGGATGGTATAGCGTGGGGGGGGGGGGGACGCGTATGGGGGGGGGGGGAGGGGGGGGGGGGGGGGGGGGGGGGGGGGGGGGGGGGGGGAGGGGCGGGGTGGAGGAGGGGGACGGGGGGGGAGAGGGGGGGGAGAGCGGCGCGCCGGGGGGGGTCTCTAGTTTAAAAGTAGGCTACTTGTACGATTTGCATAAATCTTTTTCTGTGGGTGGAAAATATATATTCAAATTTAAACCCAACTACGTTGGCATGACGAAGTTTTTGACAATTGGTTCATTTTAAAAGTTTTAGAGAAATTGAAAAGTGGGGGTGATGATAAATTAAACCCATAAGTTTGCTGCATGCAGACTGCATGTTGACTTGCAAGTAAAAATTGAGCTCGCATTTTGAAACTTACCCTTTCTATGTTGTTTGATGCACAATAACATGAGATGCATGGTTTAAATCCTGTTGCATAAATAAATTGAGAGGGAATTTCATTGCTTCCTTGCGTGGAAAATCTCTCATATACGTGATAACTGACTGCACACGAGGCGTTCATAATTTTCGAGTTATTATGATAATTTCAGTATCGTTGAAGGAGTTATTCAATCACAGCTTCGATACGTCAATAATGCTGCAGTTCGGTGAGGTAAGTCTCGTAATACCCGTAACATTCCGTTGTACTGTGATGGATGATACAGTAGGTAAATGACAAAAGCACAGGTGCGATCACGAAACTGACGATTCAAAAGATGAAGAAAGAAGGCGCATATAATGTATTTAAATATCCTTTGCTACGGCGACGCTTAGTGGTAATAATTGTCAATGAAAACACCGAGCTCGTTGTGCGCTTTGCTGTGATAGACCATGCAAGAGAAGCTCTGAACGAGCAGTCAAGCTACTGCGCGATCAAGCTTTCCACTTGACGGCGAGGACAATGAAAACACGATGAACAAAAAGCAGGGAACACAGACGGCAGACCAAACACGCACACTATGAGGTAAGATGGGGGGGTTCTCATTATTTCTTTTGCTTTTTTCATATTTTTTTTTTTTTTTTTTTTTTTTCTTTTTCACAGGCCATAAGACGGTTTGTTGCAAGGACGCGGCGGGGAATTATCGATCCCGCTTAAAAAACTGTTCTGGACAAATGAATGAATCTTCACCAACTGTATTGCACGCTGAATTTTTCTACAGTGATAGAAAGATAGCGCAGTCAGATCAGATATCACAGAATGAGTGAGCTGATATTAAACGCATCTGTTTTGATTCAGCGGCTTTTTTCTGATTCAATTATCTAAAGTTCAGAAATTTTTAGTGAAGTAATTTAGCGAATACAACTGTATCAATCAAAACATCAACAACATATGCTTACTGAAGTATAACCGCGTAGGTCTATATATACAGTAGTTCTATTGACCTGTTTCAAAGTGAGTCTATTTCTTATTGTAGCCGCACTACCGATGAATTTAAAAAATAATAGAGATCATCCAATAACATGCTTTTAGATCGGAAATACGCAATGAGCATAATATGGGTTTTACATTCAAATAACCAGCTTCAGCCAATATAAAACCGCAGTTGTATTTTTCATTACAAATGCATGATTCGCTATGAAATCTAGAAACAGGTGCAACTCTGACACAGCATTCGAGGATTCAGCCACTGCAGAAAATTCTGATGCTGAAAGAATTTCCAAAGATAATGTCCGATATCCCTCTCCCGCCCAAAACCCCCCCACCCACCCTCTTTCTAAGACGTAGAGAAGAAAGCAATGATTTTGCCATTGGGACGAAAGCCAACAATACTCTAGTCCGACCGTGGTCAATAAGAAATACGGACACAATCCAACCATAGTAATTGGCACGACCATAATGCGACATTGGCTTAAAAAACAACTATGTGCCAATCCACAGCATTTTCGGCCGACCTTGGCCATAAAAAAACCTTTAAAACAGGCTTCGACTTTAAAATACCACACCACCCACAATAAATAATTGACTCCATAATACATCTTTATTTTTGGGCCCGACAGTAAACCGACAATTGCCAACCATGAGCCAACACAATATTTTTGGCCGACCAGTAGCCAACCAACAGCCGACCAAAATTTGCTGACCGACGATGGACCGACGTTGGCCCGACGTCGCCTTTACCACAGGGATTTAATGCATGTTCAAGATGATGTTGCAAATTGCGAAAGAAAATGACCTAATGTTTTGCAGTTGATCTACATAGCCTATACCATACTGACAATTTTTACATTGTTTATGTTTTCATCGAATTCTGAATTATGTTGGGAGAAAACGCTATGTAGAGCAAGCAACAAAATTTCGATCACTTTATAATAATATAATAAAATAAATAATCTTTATTAGTCTACACCTACTGCTAAGTACATAAAATCGACGGTGAACGTTACACAATGAACAACGATGACAATATGAAGGCAAAAAAGAAACAAAAAAGAAACAAGCAAAAATTGCAATGCAAGCTCACTCAACAAAAAAGTTTACTATAGTTCTTATAAAAGTTTGCTATAGTTCTAAAAATACTACCCTGCATGTATTTACTTCTAGATATGTGTAGGAAAATGTTGGAAAATATATTTCAATAGCATCGGAAAACAATAATTTTTAGTCATATTCTATTGAATTTTGAAAACTGCTTGGCACCCGGAAGAAGGTAAAAAACAATTTTATGGTAACAGCTTCGCGCGATAGCCTTTCGACGGCCCCGTCTAGAATAGAAGTAGAATTTTATTCATAAATGAAAATCATTAAGTTACATGGTATATCGTTGCATTAAGGAAAAATATAAACGCGAAGAGCTCAAAAATAAAATAGAAGAAAAATCACACAACTCTTGAATTTAAAGCAGTCGCACAACAAAATGGAACAAAGGATATTCAAAACGTCTTGTAGTATTCAGCAGAAGGCTTGTAAGAGGCGATGAGTCGAGTAGAACGTTGAGGATGAGATCGTGTAAAATATGCTAAAATACACGCCTCATGAAACAGTCTACAAGCAGCTTCAAGCCCGACGTTTTGTTCGTTAAGTCAGGGAAGCGGTTGCAACCACAATTCGATGTTCGAAAGTATCTTGGCAAAACCTAATCAATCGTTTGTGATAACGATATTGACAACGTTCCATTGTACTTCAAGAGAAAGAAACGGCAAATGAACAAAAACGCATGAAGCATATTCGAGAATACTTCGTATTAATGAGAGAAGAGGATGAAGAGGCTTGAGTAAGCGAATCCCAATACATCCTCTGATTAGCAACCTTTATCACTGAGTTGATGTGCACAGTATCCCAAGTGAGGTCGCTAAATTCAGCCTGAACAACCCAAACAATATGTCGGCAACAGACAGCTCTTGCGGTTGGAGCACGCGGTGCAACGAAGAGTATCAACGTCCTCAACATCAGAATGCACGGGAGAAAACAATCATTAAATCTTTGGATGAACAATATTGTTCTAGATTTCGCGTTGATCCAAAAGTGGAGACCGTTAGAAAAAAATGTGGACCATCTGATCACAGTGAAATGCTCACCGATAAAGTTAGTCAAATTATCTCTACGAAAAACTGGATAACGAGTAGGCCCTAAATCATCAATGTACATGAAGAAAGTTGATAACTTGAAAAATCGACCGATGACAGAGATGCGGCAACAAATCCATACAGATACGGACGTCCGAATACAAAAGAACCCTGTGGCGCATCCAGATGGAACTTCAACTTTTTTGAGGGCCGAAGCACACACTCACCCATGATTGAAATCAACCAATTCTCACCGCCTGAGTACGACCTGATAAATAATCACGTATATGATGAATGAATCCCATAGGTCCGTCAATTTCTATCAGTCTCTGAATGACAATGTCATGGTCGAGTTGGTCAAAGGCTTTTTTAAAATCGTAAGATACGATTTCAACCTCCCCCAAATATACACTGCCTATCAAGGAGGCTGTATGTAACGATCCATCCAACTTCAACAATGCCGCCGTTAGTAGAACACCGCAAAGAAAACCCTGGAGACGGCCCACCGAATTTAGATTACGCCGAAATGATGAATAAGAAGCATTTAGATTAAACACCACGTTTGAAGAAACACAGAATCAATTCTAAAGAGCTATGGCCGGGCAGGGGTAATAACGACAAAATCGGTCGAATGTGCTCTAGATTGGGGGGGGGAGCGAAGCAGCCATGGTTTGGGGATTAGGAGGCATACAAACTGTATATTTCATCTGGTTGGTACATGTCTTTCGCTGAACACAGAAAGAAAAAAAAGTTAATGTGACATAGTGGGCCAGCTATCCACGGGGTGCAAGGACTTTTGTAGAACTTGAATTGGGGAGGAACAATGCAATCACATCCGAGGCGCTTTTGGTGGCTTTAACCCTGTCAAGCCATTGTTCTAATATCGAAACAAGAGAAATCGTACCTACGTCACTCATCGGCTTCAAGATTTGAAAAATTCAAAGAATTTCCACTGTCATTAGCCGTAGACCCCCAAAAAAAAAATCCCCCCCCCCCCCTTGTTTTGGAAAAAAGTATTGTATGCCAGACTTTCATTGTTTCGACTGCATTCTGAAGTGCCTCCCAGTTGAGTGCAAAGACGAATAGACAGGATCATAGATTTTGTGCCACGAACATATTGACCAACGCCCGAAGAAAATCACAGAGAAACCCAAAACATCTCCACAGTCGTTCTAATGTCAATATCTCCTTTTTCGAAGTATATGCCACCGTGGTTTGCTCCATCAGCCCAATTCTCTTAGGCTATGGGTAAAACTTTCTTAAAATAAGATCATTAATTTCAAGTCTGAACTTTTCAAACTCCAGTAAATTAATAGCCATCCAAAGTCTCCGAAAACCGACGGATAGGCATCCCACCGCCGTTTGCATGAACAACTTAGTAAACTGGGCGAAATCCAGGGTTTATCCTTCGGAGTTAGAAAACAAGTGAAAATGCGGTTTGTATGGTTGTGATTAGTGGGTTGTGTGTTTTTTATTTGTTGTTTCTGACTCGAATGTAATCCATACGCCCTATTTACACTGTTTTTTCTAACTCGATAGGATAAACCACTGGAATACGCCGATGATATCTACTCATTACAACTTCTATTTTTGTTTCATCAAATATACTATCTTTCCAATCAGATTAACAACCCAACCACTCACACCCGCACCACCCCCCCAGAACCAACGAGAAACCCCCCCCCCCCTTCATATTCTTGATATTTGTTTATTTAATGGTTTTATTATTTAATTGTGATGAATTATATTGAATGTAAAGTTTTTGGAAGGTTTTTGTGTTTTTATGGAATTTGTTTGTATCATTTGGATTTTAGTGCGTGGTACTTATTGCGATTAGTGGCTTATTCCGAGTTATTGATTTTTATGTTTTGATTTTTTTTTATTTTTTAGATTTACACTTGAATTTGTGTTCTTAAGTTTGGTAAAATTAGAGGTAATGCTTGTTTGCGCTCGATCGCTTATTTTTTTACTATATACAGTGTTTATAGTTGTTTTATATTTGGGCTAACATACACACTATTTGAATCTTTTTATTTCATTAGACTTGTGGTGTTGTGGTAAAAAACTCTTGAGAACTTTATTTATGTTTGATAGTACAATACAGCTAAAACTTTATTTCTTAAACGCACAATACACTATTTGAAAACTGTTATGTTTCTATCTTTTGTATAAACGCTGTCTTGATTGGAAACTCTTTAGTTTTTTTGATATGTGTTGATATAAAAATAGCTCTTAAAGTAATCTTATAGAGTGAAAAACATGTATGTTTTTATTATTCATTCTTCGGTTTAACACTTATGTTGGATGATGAACTTATTATTTTTTTAATAGATGAAGTAATACTGGTGTATTTGAGAAATTCAATTGAATAGACTTGTTATCTTTGCGCTTTTTATCAATTAGTAAGAACCGAATATAGAAAACGCCTATAGTTATAACTCTTGTCAAATCTTTGGGTTATGAAGCCGGTTATAACATTTCATATGGTGGTGTTTGATTGGATTGGTTCCTATGAAATTTAGGTGTTGTAGATTAGAAATTTAGATAGTTTAGTTCTTTTTACGCAGCTTTTGATTGTATTTACAGGTGATGATAGCAGATCGACAGCTGGGCGATCCTATGTGTTTAAGGCTTGGGTAGAATTTTCTTCGGGAAGATGAAAGAGGAGATAGTTGAGAAGTTGCTGGTTATGTTTTTTTTTTGTTATGTTTGCGGGTGTGGCCGCATCATACCTAAGACTTCATTTTGAAGTTATGATGGTGTGGTTATTGGATGTTGCTCCCAGTTCTCTATCTCTTTCATGCAATTCGTATGTCGCGATTTTGGTTTAGGACATGGTTAGGTTAGAAACTGCTTTGGGTTCTCATAACGGTATGCATGGTAAGTTTTGTAGGCAACCTTCGGCCAGTTGGTCTGCTCTAATGGTTTCCGCTCCTGGCGGGGATGATGGACAGTCTGAGGCGGGCGAGATAGAGTTTGAATATTTTAGTTATGTGCTTGAGCGGATGTGATGGAGTCTAGGGATAATTGTAATGATAATGGCTCTTTCCTTATCTAAGTACTGCTGTTGTGGTGACTTTGAGGCAATGTAATTTAAGTTTCCACTTTTGCGAGGTAAGAAATGTGAACTGCAATGTGAGGGATAATTAAAAAGAGTGTTTTATTTTGTGGTTGACGCCATTTGTTTTTTTTGCTCGTGTTATGTCCGAATTGTCCTGGCGGGTTGGTATGACTTAGTAAGAGTGGTTTAATTCACCGCCAGCCACTTGCCACCTCCATCAGCATCCGCGCCTCCATGATTCACTGTGCCCTTTACGAGGGAGACGCTACGGTCGATAGGATTGAAGTGTAGGATATCAGAGTGAAGTATAGTTTTATGTTTTACACCGAACTTCATTTGCAACGTTCAGAAGGTTGAATTCTGATCAGTAGATTTCTACTTATATTTGGATTAGTATATATTTCTCGCCTTTAGTTCCGTGAAGACTATTGATTCCGCTGTCCAAGGGAGAAACCGCGGGGTTGGTTAGGGGGGTATCTTTCATTACTTGCCCCATTGGGTTTGAGATGTGGCTCTCCATCTTGAAGAGATAAGACGATGCGATGGTTCGTGTCTCAGGGAGACTTGGTGTTGTGGATTTGTTCGTTTAGCTTTGTGGTTAGGGATGAGGTCTATGGTGTGGTTGTTGTCGTGTTTCGAGTTTTGTTGGGGTAAGGTTTCGGGGTGGTTGTAGGTAGGGGAGTGTGCGCAAGGCTTGATGTTGTCGTGATCTCTGCCGGGCCGCTCTGTGGTGTTTTGGGCTCAACGGGGTCGAGTGTAATTGGTATATGAAAGAGTAGGGATCGCTTTCTCTTTGGATGTCTGTTAGAGAGTATATGTAAGTTTAGTGAGTTATCATCGTCTTACATTGTGGTTGTGTAGTGTTTTGTCATTTTGTATTTACTTTACCAGATTCTTCTTCGGACGCTGTTCCTAGTTAAAGGATGGAAAAATTTTCGTGAGAAACGTGATTCTCGAGGAATCGAAGGTTTGATAGTTGTAGACTCTCCAATTCCCTAACGTTCTCACATTCCATGGGAGTTGGTGTAGCATTTTTCGCTCGCGCCTCTTCCACGCTCGTTACTATGAGGAAGGAGTTTTTGGGGACTTCTTGGCTCCCCAGTTCTAATTAGGTGTTATGTGCTTTGATAGATGCGTACTTGAACACGTCAACGTTTCGTTCGCGCGCTCGTCGCTGATCCACCAGCTGCGTCTACGAACGATGGATGCTTGCCAGCATGAAAGGTGGTTCAGTATCGATCGGCCATCATTGCAATGATCTGCATCGTGCTGCACTCGGAAGGTTTATCCACTTCACTCCTTCTTACCTGTGCGCTCGGATCTCTTCGCTTCTCCCTAACGCTTGCCCTCTGGTGCTAGCAAATTAGCGCTCTTCTCTGGTCTTTCCCTCTTGTTACGAGAGTCTTGGAGGCCCTCTCATGCTAGTGATCCAAAACTCGCCTATCCCTCCGCGGGCTTAATCTCTTCTTACCTTCTTCTCTCTGTCTCCGGGCCTACGGTTCCTTTAGGTGCTCATTCTTTGCCTTTGTATGGAGAAGGCTCTCCTTCCGCTTCAACTTCTCCGCCCTCTCTTTCTTTTATTCTAATACCGATTTCGGCGATTCTAAATAACGGCGGGGGCGTCTTAGATATCTGATCAAATTGTGGCAGTCTGTCATTGTGTTGGCTATGTATCGTCTTCACAAGATTACGGCTTGTTGGGGTTCTTTCCGAGGGATTCGGGTGGTCGATATTCGTTTCGCGATCCTTATTCCGTCAGTCCTGTATAAGTTGGCGACTGTAGCTTCCCCGCCTTCCCTTCCGTCCTTCTCTTTTCGCTGGGCTGGTCAGCGGAAACGATCGTCTGATCTTAAGCGATTGGGATTTAGAAGCGGCATATCGCTTGCAATTGGCGGATTGTTAGCTCTAGTTTTTAAAGGGTCTCTAGTGGTTGAAAAGATGTGTACTACCGTTCTTGCGCGTTGGCAGATTGTCGCTCCAAAAGAACGGAGCTCACAGTGTGCGAAGATGTGGAACTCGTTCTTCTTCCGACCTACTTCGCCCTGTTTGACCTACTCGCTGTGTGTGTTTTGTGTGAGTATGCCAATCCTCCAGCCGCTCACTTAAGCGACTGACTTTGTGTTGGCTCGCGAATAGTAGCAGAGCGACCCTATCTGTTTCTTGTTAGTACAAGCGTGTTTTGAAGGCTGTCAGCTCGGAATACCTTCCGGCATTGACACAGTTTGAAATGGTCTTCATATTATTGTATTCGGCATTTATGAAGCGAAAAACGGGGAAAAACAATGATTTTTAACTAGTGAGGAAATGATAGATTGAGTGTAGTGAGAGGCACTCTGCATCCCTAGCGTACGTCGACTAGCTCCGGAAGGCAGTGTATTTGATCATAGGGAAGTGAGAAAGAGAGGATTCTTCCCGATACGCTGTCTCATTTTTCAGCTGGAAGACATCTTTGTTGTCAGTGCTCCCCGAATGTAGGTTAACCAGGGGAAATCGCCGTAGTCGATAGGTAGTGATCAGTAGCTAGGGATCTTAACCCTCTTTCCGTCGCCTCAAAGTAGAGCTGCGCTTAGACTTAGTTAAATTTTGAATAATAGATTATCAGTTTTGAATCGTTAGCATACTGTTGAAAGAGCCTTGAGGGAAACATTGTTGCGAAGTTGATGTGCTTTTTGATCTCAGCTTGCTGATTAGCAGAGCCGTAGAGTGCTTGAGTTTCACAGCGTTTTTAGCTCAATTGGGTGTTATGTAGAGCGTACATCCATGATCAAGTTCAGCTATGATAGTGAGACCTAACCGATTGCGTTCAAATGTGCATTTGACGTTGAGAGCTGTGTAAAATGACCGAACATGATGTTGCCCCAGCGGGTTACGGTCTCAAGAAAATGACACATTCCTCGTATGCCACACTTATCACTACGGCATCGTCCGCCGTCGCCCCGAAGGAACACCCTTAGTCTCAGTGAGTAATATTACAGTCAAAAACTGATCGGTGTTCTTGCTGCTTTCAGTGGAAAATGTCCGCTTTATTAGCATGGTGGGAAGAGTGGTCAGACGTATCATTAGAAAAATGTTCATGACTGTCAGCAGGGTTACGAAAACCACGCAATCCCGAGAAAAACCTCATTAAACTAGTTGAATTTAAATTGTTTCAACTTTTTAGCATACTACTTATAATGAATTTTTGTAAGTAGTTCTAGTCGTATGGGGTCATGTGTCATAGGCGGAGCGGAGAGACACTTTTTGAATAAGTCAAACGGACTTTGTAGACAGGCAAAGTTTACGAGCTCATTTAAAAGTAGTGTTGGAGACTTTTATGGCCTGGAGACGTACGGCGCCTAGCACCACCTGGCGCGAACCTCTAAGTCTTGGACGGCTGTCGCTGATATCAGCAAATTGAAATTTCTCTAAGTCGCGTGTTCTGATACAGAAACCTTGGAAGATTGTGAATGTCCCGAAGCTATCATCGCGTGAGTCTCCGAGAAGAGACGAGCCAACCTCTGCTGACACATCGTTGCTCCCTCTAAATGACAGAGAGGGTGTGTGACTTCCGTTATCGCTCGGGTGTCCCACACGCTTATATAGTGTGTGGCGATCAGCTGATGACGTATACCCATCATCCCAAACACTAAAAATACCGTCTATCTCCGGTTTCATAGTGCTCCGATTTGAGCTGGAAATACACACATTTCCATGTGAATTTGACGCTGTGAATCCGAATCTGGCCCTCCGTTTTCCCATCCGATCTTCGTTTTGGCTCTACAGTAGGCAGCCATCGCAAAAATAATTTTAACTCTGTCGTGTTTCGAAAAATGTTGAAAATTTTTTCTCACCGATTGACTTGAAACTCACCATACAGATAAATTTTTATTTTTTTTTTTTTTTTTTTTTATTTTGTTTTTATTTTTTATTTTTTTTTTTATTTTTTTTATTTTGTTTTTTTTTTTTTTTTTTAGTTTTTTTTTTTTTTTTTTGTTTTTTTTTGTTTTTTATTGTTGTTTTTTTTGTTTTTGTTTTTTTTGTTTTTAAATTTTTTAATTTATTATGTTGTTATTTTTGTGAAGTTTTTATTTGATATTTTTAGTTGATAATTTTAATTTTTTTTTTTGAAGTTGTGTTATATTTTTATTTTAGTATTTTTTTTATTTGTTTTTTTAGTTTGTTTTTATTTTATTTTTTTTTTTTTATTTATTTTTATTTGTATTTTAAAGTTTATTTTTTTTTTTATGTTTTTTTGTTATTGTAATTGTTATTTAATTTTTTTTTAATTTATAAAGTTTTT
>CAJQUW010012331.1:0-14887 GCA_907163375.1 Prostheceraeus crozeri | reverse complement strand
GCTTTAGAATCATGATGAATATCATGGTAGCACAAGTGTTAAAATGTTTCGTTGATTTCGAAACTTGATTTGTTTCCAAATGATGTAGCGAAATAATTTAATGCTGAATTGCATCCTGTGTTGGAAAATAAGAGCAGACCTGGATAACTGCCATTTCATCCAAAGTCAGGAATCATCAGCAAGTTGAATGGGTATTCGTTAACATCGACACGAATGACACTAGTATCCTATTTAAAGTATCCTGTAGCCATAATAGGAGCAGATTCGAGATGCACAATGGCTGTATTAGTTCTGATTTCCGCGAGTATTAACATTACTTTTAACACACTGTAGAGATGTCGTCTAAGTGCGTGCACCTGCAGTAATTAATTTATGTAGTATATTAAGGAACATGATCAGCAGACCTATTTCTCAAACTTCACATCAAATAACTTCGACATACATGTATGATACTGATCTCTCATCTAAACTTGAAAACATTCCCAGATTAAGTTTGAGATACGAAATTAGAATATTAAGAGAAATTTCCACGGGCGCTCATTAAATACCACTTTTAACACACTATGAGGACATGTTGTCTACGTTGGTGTACCTGTTATGATTGATGAATTTACAGAGAAAATAGAAATCATTTTATAAGAATACCGGTCGATTTCAGCTACATTCAGAAATCCTTGATTGCGATTGTTTTTAGTGAACATACTTTTCATTTATTTGTCATACTGAACGATTGTATCATGAATATGCATACATTGTACATGTATATCTGTTTATGCACATCTGACCGCCGGTCTTCTCAATCAAAGATCGGCAATGATAAACTGATATCATTTTGTTATGAGGAAAAAAGATATCATCGGAAATTTTTGTTCCATTATATTTTCTAATCATAGATTCTACGCATTTTGTATTGAAGCAAATTTAGTCTCTTTCGTTTGTTCTACCCATGTCCTTCCCCACTGGTTGACCAACCAGCTGCATTTTGTAGGCATATTTAGCGGGGCTTCCTCTAAACACTTCCAAATCCGTGGTGATGGACATCGCCACCAGAACTGGTATTCGACTCGAAGAAATTGCGGACGTTGAGGAACTGTCATTCCAAGCGTGACTCTATATGAAAAATCCTCGGTGTCCCATTTCGCCAAAGGGATCTTCGCTGGGATTTTCACTGGGCAAGGCGATCTTCAAGTAGACTCTAAAGCATTTTTGTCCTCAGAAACCTGAAGAGTGGAGGTTTTGTAGCGCTCAGATTTTATGGAGAGAAGTTACCGACAAACTATCCAATCCCTTTCTCACCTACTGCCATCCGTGCTTGCTGCTGCAATATGTCCCAAAAGGGATTCAAGTTCCTTGTCAAAGTGGAGAGAGAGCTGTAGAATTAATTTTCGCTAAGTTCCCATGGACAGACTCAATAAACTACTACTACTTTGGCAACGCACAACCCAAAGGTCTGGGACCGCCTATTCCCACAGTGTTATGAAATATCAACCACCCTTTGCGTCAATTTTCGTGACGAAAGGTCCCCAGCTCACTGGAAATTCTTCCTCCTCAAAAAACCAGTTGGCCGTACTGTCACTTCTCCGACTCTTTCATCAAGTACTGGTGTAGTGTTATAATTTCCTTCTCCATGCTGGTGATCATGTTCATTCATTCATTGTCTTTTTGTATCATGAAAACTCTGCATTGTTTGTAACTGTTTCATGCCTCTTGTATGCGACGCACCGCAGATGTGTGCCAATAAAGTTATTAGATTATTATTATATTTGTAATGCGAGTGTTTAAAGCGTAAATCAAAATTTGCGATTGCCTGATGTATGGCCATAGGGACCCTACCTAAATTTAGACATACAAGAACTTTTGTTATGACTTACTGCTTTCTTCGGTATTCTATTATTTGGATATATCGATGTTTCAAGAATTAATTTTTAATTTCATTGTAAGAGCAGTAAAAGTAGCAGCATGATGGCAGTGGTATCGAAAACTTCGGTGATGGATCTTTTTACGGTGTAGGCGCCGTATATTTCACTAAAAAAATTGTATATATTTTTATTATAACAATGTAATATGATATCATTGCCGATCAAAAGTCCACCATCCATGGTTCTTTACTACTGCGGCGCCTAATCCAAGTTTTCAATAGGTTTTCTATCGTCTTAACGTCTTGACTTTGATTGACTCAGAGTGCAGCTCCTCAAAATATAAAAGAAGAAAAATTGAAATGGCCAACAAGTTTCTCCCTATTATCTGTAATTAAGCTGACAAAACAATCGTGAGTTACAAGAGTGAGTCGGCGACACATCAACATGTTTAGAGAGAGCTCTTCGTGTTTTAACATTTTTTACTCTTGTCATTGTATCTCACTTTCACCAGCTTGATTGACCATATTCAGATGTCCTATGCTTACAGAAACTGCCTACATTCTTCAGGAATACCTTAACAATGTTGAAGCAATGTATAATCGTTTGCAACCAAAGCACTTCTATTGCAGATAAATTGCGTATTGACGTAGCGGATAGAAAGCGAAAGGAGAGAGTTACTGAAGGTTCAGAGGTCTGCTTCTATCACAGTTTGAAATTCACTTCACTGCATTTGTTTCTTTCTTGATGTGCAAGCATTTCCGCAATACAAGCATTCAATTGAAGTTTAATGATAGTCCACAAACACAGTTAATGCTCATGAAAAAATAAGCAAAAAGAGGCGCTGATGCCTTCGATTGCACATTTCTAAGTGAACAACTCTTAAAATAAAATGATTTAGAATGATATCATTGCCGATCATAGTTCTCAATAAGTAGTAGATACTAGGTAAATAACTGAACTAAACAAATAAGGCGTGTGATGTAAAAAGAAACATACATAGAAAAAGTAATAGCCCGCACAGCACACATTTTTGATAAACCATTGACATAAACTATACATATGATTGACTATGATGACTCACTAAAATCCTCTCCTTCCATGTCATAAAATTGTTGTGCTAACTCCTCCAAAGTGACTTGATCTTCAACTGCTTCAGTTAGTATCTGCACCTGAAATGATTATTTTCTATCTTTTAAATCTTTTTTAACAAAAGTTTGTCCATTTACTTGGAAACAGACTTTTTTAATTTGAATTTTTGATTTTATAATAAATTAGTAATTATTACAGGTGCTATAATTTCCACGACCTTAGACATCCGCGAAAATTTCAGTCAGCATGCTACAATTGCGCATCTCATTGCTTCAATTAGTCTGCGACTTATCACACAGCAAATTCAGCAAAAGTACAATTGCAAAGAAGAATAAAATCTCTCCAAGAATGGTTTTACGGTAGGCTGATTTGATCAGATTTCTCCACTTGGTGGTTGATGTGCAACTTTGAATTTCTGTTTTTGGACGTTGTTCGGATTATGTAACTTATTTAGACGTGTTACTAAGGATTACTCCGCCACGTTTGTGATTTTTCACGTAGGCTGGTTGAATTTCATAGTGTCCTATGATTAGGACGCACATGTGACTTTATTTCAAACTAGTGAAACACATTCGTGTTATAGAACTGACATTTATGCCTGATACTTTTCTAACTGATTTTCCGGGGCAGCTAAACTGGGTACGCTATTTTGAATTTTATGAGGAAAGGAGCGAAACAATCGAACATGATTGTCTATTTCCCAATAGAGTGTTGAATTTGTCAGCAATTAGAATAGATCTTCTACTGGGGCAGAAAAATTGTCATTTTGATATAGTGATGATATGTTTGTTACTTATTTTTATATAGTAATCAGAATATAGTCGATTGCTAAGCAGTTCATTTTTTTATAAGCATCAAGTAATGTGCTCCAACCGAACACAGTTCTGTTTTATTGCTATGGTGTCTACGATTTGGAATGAGATGAGTGGCTATTTATAAAACTTTTATTTCATAGGACACCTCATTGCAGATACAAAGAAGAAGACAAAGTTTACATTTAAAAAAGAGAATTAAAGATAGCTGGTACGTTCCAGGTATCTGGCATATACTGGGAAACAAGGACAATATACTCGCTGCATTGCTCTCCTTTCTTTTGCAAGCTCAGGACGCTGTTTCAAAAAACGCTGTTGCCCGAGCTTTACCCTTGACGTTCGCAATCCTTCTGCCTATTTCCTTTATCATCGACAGCGCATCCATTCCCAAGGCACCAAGTGTTTCTGCTGCAATTGGACAGAACACGTATGAATGCTGCAGACCTTCAAACTTTCTCCACTTTTTGTTCTTCGCTCGTGAAGCTAACTGTCCCCCTTCGAGGCTTAAAATTTGGAGGTTCTTGGGGCCAGTGGATCGACACAAGTGAATTCCCAGACAAGCACAAAGAGTGGTTGGCTGATATTTAAGGGCCGGTTTCATAAAAGCGTCATAAGCCTAGAACCGGTGTTAAAAGTCAAAACTTCATAAAATTGGAACGTTGCGCGTTTCATAACGCGGTTCTACGAAGAATTGGTTCTAACTTTAGAACCATTCCAGTTTCATGAAGAAATATTTTCTTAACACCGGTTCCAATTGAATGAAATTAGAACCTCATTCTAGAACTAATCGAACGTGGTTCTAACTTCAATTGAATCGCCACTTCTCTCGAATGCACAATCGCAGCAAAGTAATGGCTGGGTATGTTTTAATGATTAGAAGCCTTCGCCGTGAGAGGATATCTCAGAGATAGAAGTAATCCTTTCGAAATTTACGGTGAAACATAATTTACCATCAGTTAGGGTCTATCCAAATAACAGCAAATCTACTTTGATTGAAGAAATTCGCCCTCAAACTCAAAGCAAACTGTTCGGAAACCACGCAATATCCCGAGGGAAAGGTTTTATGTTTGCATTTCTTCGATTTTTGGCATCGCAATTTTTACATTCCATCGGAGATTTACATGGTCGTTCTAAAGCAAGCGTCTTGCCGGATTGTCACACAGTATCTGACTCGATTGCGTGTTTTATCGAACCGATTATATCGCATTGCCGAGTACACTAATGAATAGAAAGTTGAAGACTCTAGTTTTACGAAAGGCTAATTTCCGGGAGTAATTGGTGGTGTAATAGATTGTGTAAAATAAAGATCTAGTCTTTAACATTGCTTTCATGAAGGAGTAGGTTCATTATCGACATCATTGGTATTCCAATCAATGTTCAAGTTATCGGCAGTGTATTTTGAATTTGCAAATAGTTGCACGTTGCCAGGAGCTGTAGACATGATTCGAGGATATGGAATGGATCACGCGTATGTGCGCAATTTGAAAAGTGGTTGTATATTGATGGTTATTTGCTAGGTGTGGTGGGTATTCGTTACTTACTGCGTTTCTAACTCCTCTTGCAAATCCGGTTAACCGAGCAGAAGCGCGTTACAACGATGCACCTGTGAAAAACACGTTCAAACAATTGAGAGGAACGTTTGGGCTTTTAAAGTATTTTGAGGGGGAAGAGAAGGATTCCCTTGTCTAAAATATGGCCTTCGACTTCACGTATCAAAGTTCCTCATCTCACATTGCGGCTGCAGTAATTCACAACTCTGGCCATTAACAACGGTGATGTGCAATTGAATTCGAAAGAGAGATTAACGTGAGTATAACGGAAGATTAATGATGTTCAGATAGGACGTATGAGCGAGGTTTGCGTTTCCGGCGGACATACCTGATCGAAAGATACTTTATAATAAATAAACTGTTATGTTTCTTGTGATTTTCCGAAGACTCTGTTTCAACCATAAATAAAATACGTTTGCCATACCGTCGGTTTGTTTTTTGTTTGCTGACACATTTTTAGAATTTTTAAAAAATTCGCTCACAGTGGGGTGTGGGTTACACTAAGTAATTTATTAGATACTGGTTCACTTCCACAATACTTCATTTTCTTAATTTATATGATAACATTGCAAATATTCAGAATTTAGACTCCATTAAAAAAAGTAACAATTTCCATGTAAAGCATTTATTTCACATTGTTGATCAGACGGTTCACAAATTACTGTTCAGCTGTGCTTGAAATCCCATTACGTCCATGTCATTCAGCAGTTAAGGTTTCGTGTGCCGTGCTATTTCTTCTCTTGTGCTTATGCTTTCCGTTCCTCTATTTTCAGTTTCTCTCGCTGAGTACATAAAAGTCCTGTGATGTGATTGCTTTTCGCTTCTTATTCTTATTAGACTTGGTTTGACTCGTTCCACATCTTCGGTGGTATCAATGTGGTGTGCTCTAACATTGGAATCCTCGGAATCGCTAATTTCCAATGTCACCGACACATTTCGGCGTCCACCGTCGAACTGGGGTTTCGGAAGGGGGTTCAATGTCGGCCGCTAACTAAAGCCATGACTCTCTCCTCGTTGCGGAAATCTCTTTGGCTGGGATTTTTCCCTCCACGTTTTTAAAAAAGTTTCTGTTAAAAACGGTTATTCCGTCGCAGCTTTCTTTACATTACATTTCATCTTCTTCCAATAGTTTCTTGATTTTGAGCTATTGACCGTTTTGTCGCGAATTGAGAATCTAAAAGTATTCGTAGTTCTTCAAATTTCTCCTTCTTATGCTTCTGCGTCTTCACCGAGGTATCCTTACTTTCAATTATCGAATTCCTCTCCATAAAATCTAATATGCATTCTTTCTCTACGTTGCTAAAGTTTTCCGCTCGCTTACGCTCGTGAACATCTTGAGAAACTGAATTTCCTGCAATCGTTGTATATCAGGATCGAATACATAAACTTGACGTCAAGCCAATAACATCGTTGGTTACCAAGCTGAAATGTTAGGTCATGACATCATCCCCTCAACGTCACTTTTGATTTACCTCTAGTTCTAATTGGAACCAGTTCCAACTGGAACCATGAGGGAAAGAACTCGTTTATGAAACTGAAATTTCTCGTCGGTGCTAATTAGAACCAGTTCTTACGCTAGAACCGTTCTAGTTTAGAACCTCTTTATGAAACCGGCCCTTTAAGTGTTTACCCACCAAGATTGATCAAAACCAAGATCTCAAGATCAATAAATAAATGAATGAAGCTCATTTATGCTCAAACGGACATTAGGTACGGATTCTTTCTTCTATGTGGCCGAGTTGTTATTCATTCCACTATCATTCTTTCAGTGCTGATTGGTTATCAAAAGTCCAGAGTATACCAACGAGTATGTAAAAGTCATTGGTCTGACTGTACCAAGGTTTGAACTAGGGTCTCTCGGACGAAGAGCGAGCACTCTACCACAAGGCCACAGCGGCGGTATCAGAAGTTTGTTAATTACTAGAATTTGAAACAAAGGAAGTTTACAGTCTATCTGCATTCAGTAGGCTAGCGTTCATCGATGAGACAGTGTTTGCAGAACAGAAGAACTAAAAGACACGCTAGACACACTATAGCAAGTAGGACGGACCGCGACCGGGCTATCTAAAGTATTTTGATTACTTGGTCAAAAGTGTAAAATTGTATTACCGAACTGATTGCGAGGAAACCTTGATGTAAATTTTTCGATTGTTTTCGTGATGAGTGTAGCGGTGTGTGTGAAACTGTATAAAACAATGGATATTTCTGATGGTTAGAGGATAGGCCAATTTTAAGTCCGACAGCTGAACGAGGACGAAAATGAGACTTTCCCAGAATGATGTTACACCCTATGCCTACTACGAATCTTTACGTCTGCCGAGGTTCTAGTTGTTTCCTCTTCTTGTCAGAGTGGATCAAAGAAAAAACACTTCATTAAACTGAAGAGCTATCAACCATAATTTTTGACATGGCATGTCGTCAGGTCATTTCCCATATATTCAAGAACATTTCTGATTCCATTTATCATGTTCATGAGTACACACATTCATATTGTTATCTACATTTATCCCACATTGAACACATTCTCGCATACGTCGCCGATCACAAGCATGTAATAAACATGGCACGTGATTAGAAAATTACCGAAGACATTTCATGTCAAAAAATTGTGGCTCCAGACTTCATACTTTCAGTTCATTAAAGAGAGAGAGAGAGAGGAGAAATTAATGTTTATATTTCACTGAAATTGAAAATCAGTCAAAATTCACTTATTACATTCACAAATAAATAAAAGTCATACACAGATTAGCAGGGTTTCAAAGAAAAAAAAAACCAATAATTTAAGAAAATTAAACATGTGGCAGTTAATTAATACCAGATATGACATTCACTTTACAGGGGGTCGATAATATTCAATTCTCTTAAGCATTTCACATGCCCATGGGAAAATGTGTTCTTGTGTCTAGTCGTCTTGGGATTTCGGAAGACAAAAGTGTTGTGTATGGAGACGAATGTGGCGTGCAATAGTTTAAAGGGGTTGTACAATATCGCTCACACTTCCTCAAAAATTGAATGATCTGCTCAATCGACGTATGTCAACAGACGGCATACGTTACAATCGCAGTTCAAAGTTTGCACATGATTCATGTGCCCTTTTTTCAATGTATTTATGCTTATTAAGAACGATATGAAAGATTACAAAATAAAGGACCAGGCATAAAGTAAAATTGATTGAAACTACATAGTGTAAAACTTCCGTCAACTGAGGGGGGTCAGACATTCTTTAGACACCTGATAGCATAGAGTCTTCGGATGCTGAGAGACAACCTTAGAAAAATGTTGGTCCCTCAGAAGAGACCCCCCAGGTGTTATCGGTTACAGCCCCAACCCCGAGTTGGTCTACGCCCCTCTGATCCAAACTAACCCATATGACCCGAACCCAACACCCTATTGCATGCCTTGTACCATTAATCCCAAAGACAAGCCCCACCCCAAGATCCGCCCTACTGGTAGGCCCCAGCCCATACTATTAGCCCCTAAAACCTATATCTTCCCAAGCTAAACCGTTCCCTACCCCCCAGCTCGGCCCAATGAACGAGAGAGAAGTAAGCCCCTTTTGCCTTTATAAAAAGATTCTACTTCCCCCACCCCGGGTCAAGACCCACAAGAGAGACCCGAAAAGCCGCCCGCTACCCGTTTGCATGTTCCCCCCGGTTAGAATTGCCAAGCAATCCCCTAAGTGCCCATCGACCCCATTCACCAAAGTTGGTTATCCCCAAACCTAACAAACCTCTATGCCCCCCAATTGACCCAGGTAAAGACCCCTAAGCCCGTCCCCTTGACCGGAACTCCCTACCTCTACCCCGGTGTAAAAGGAAGCACAAATTTAGAGAGAAGGTCAAGGTCAAAATGCGTCATAAACTCCGAAGATCACATCACCCTAGCCACCAACCGTCCCCCCCCCTAAACCCCTTCTCCCCCCACTATCAAGAGCTCCCACTACACCCTACAGTACCAGCCCCTAAAGTCCAATCCCCCAACCCAACCTTCCCTCCTCCGAAAAAGCAAGAGATCTCCATACCGCCCCCCTGCCCCCCCACCAAGATCCCTAAGCCCGCCCAAGAAGTAACCCCAAGCCAAGAAGCCGAAAACCCAATTAAATCCCCTAAATCCCCAAGAGATGAATTCCCAAGAGAAAAATAAAAATAAGAGGAATAGCCCCATGACCAATCCCTAGCCCACCCAGAACAAAGACACCCCCTCCACTATGAGATAAAGAACCCCCAACTCCCCAATACCCGTCACCCGAACATGCACCTGATATCCCTGATGCTCCCCCCTAATTAAACCCAAAGCCCTTTAGAGCCCCCTATTAATAGTTACACCGTTATTATAAAGGGATGTGCCTTGGACCAACAACCCTAAAAATAAAGAGAGTACCCAAACAAGTACACCCAGCCCATGTTAGAGCCCCCCCCAAAAGGTGAAGCCCTCCCACCCGTGAACCAATAAGAAACCCTAATCCCCTAATGGGAAAGCTAAGAGAGAGAAGACCTTTCCCCCCCCGCACCCCTAACCGCCACCGAAGAGAGAGAGAGCACCACCAAAAAAAACACCCACCCAAGATTACCGTCGAAGCATTTGAGAGACCCCCATTCCAATGAGAGACAGCCCCAATCAAATCCATGAAGAACGTAAGACCCACCCAATCACCTAACTGATGAAACACCCGAACCCCAAGCTCGACCAAAGTCCCAAGAGTATACCTCTCCCCCGAAGAGCTAACCGGGCCACAACCTACCCCCTAAGTCAGGACCCACCCCTGCAAAGAACATCATTCCCCCTAGAGAGCCCCCTACCCCAAGTGTGCACCCATGTCTCCCGAGAACCCTAAACCCCGAAAGACCCCCCCCTTAAGTTACCACAAAATCCCACAAGACAACCCAAGAGAACCGGCTCCCGCCCAAAGACCCTAAAGGGTTCAATACCCCCATACCCTCTAAGAGCCCAGACCCATGACCCGAAGTCCCTCCTCCCCAAGGAGAGGCCCCTTCACCGTAAGCCCTAACTCCCCAACCCACCAAGAGTAACCCCAAGAGACAAAGACACCCCCCCAAACCCTTCCCTTCCCACCCCCTATCCTTTCCCCACCACCCCACACAATCCTTACCACCTTTCCATCCCACACAGACCTAAAAAAGCCAGAGGGAACCACTCACCCAGTTTAATTAAAGGAGGCCCATTCGAAGTGTCCCTAAACTATCGACCCAACTCACCCCCACCTATAGTGCCCAAACCCATCTTCCCCCCCGCTCCCTTAAGAGGTTTGAACCCGCGACGATGTCACAGAGGGGTCTCTGAAATCTCCAAACTGCCCAGTTCCCGTAGTTTAGAGAATGTAAGTTAGAATAAGTCCCATGAACAAGCCACAAGCCGAAGAGCCCAAGGCCATGTAATGAAGCCCCCCCTTCAAACCAGAATCCCAGCCCTCTATTCCCCCCTTTTCCCATACATACCAAAAGTAATCCCGACAAGACCCCCATCCCGCAAATTAGATAATGATTAACTACCCTTCAATGACTAATGAGGGCCCCTGAAGGAATGCCCCAGATGAGAGCAAGTTACCCCCATTGAGAGAGAAATCCCAAGCCCCGGACTCCCAAACTTCTCTCCCAAGCCCCCAGAGCTCCCGCCCACACTCCCACCCAAGAAAGAGCTCCTCCACCAGTTACCGACCCAGCAAACCCCGGAAACCACCTAAGCCCAATAAACCACCCCAAAGCAGCGAAGAACGTCCCGAAGAGCCCCACAAGCCTTCGCAGAATTAAATCCCCATAGCATAAAGAGTGCCCCCTTCCCACTGCCGAGAGCCCGGACCCCTTTAACCATACCAAACCAAGAGAGAGTCCAAGAGTCCCCCCGTAAAGGAAGAGCCTGAAATGATAACCAACTACCAAAGTCCACCCTAAGAGCGCCCAGCGCCCACGTTTACCCTACTTCCGCTCCGGCCCATAACCTCTCCACAAGAAAATAATCTCCCCCGCCCCCAACTCCCGCCCCGAGTCCACCCTAAGTTTCCCCAATAAGCACCATAAGACCCCCCTCCTCAATTCCCCCACCGCTCATAAGAAAGGAATCACCCCAAGCTTACCCACCCATGCCCAAAGACCCCCAAGAGAGCAACCCCTGCTAAACTTCCCTAATAATCGATCACCCAAAGAGGGGGAGAGAATTATTGCAAGTAACACCAAGAATGTAAAACTCGTCAGTGTAATCAATCTCGTTCATATAACGAATCACGAGCATTATTCCAGCACGGAGTATCAATGTTTGTTTTGACTTGTTGCGATTGAGCATAGGTTTAGATTCCTGAGTTGACCAACAATATTGTCAAGGAAGAAGGATTGATGGACGTTGACAGGCATTCATCAAGGTATATCATCAGGTATTTTGATGAGTCTGTACGTTGGGCGACACGATGGAGATGGATACTGAAAAAGCTGCACAGAGAAAGGATCCGAGGAGTGATCCCTGAGGAATCAGAAACAATCTTCCATTGAGAACCGAGACATTCGTTGTACCTTACATTGGTCGCCTATTGCTAAATAGGATTTTAACATTTTTTTAGTAGCATTCCTAGTTTTGATTGAGACCTCACTCTGCAGGGCATTAATTAGTCGATTGTGTTGGATTTTTATCAAATGCCTTGTTAGGTCAATACACGTAACTCGCACAGATTCAGTATTGTCGTCTTCAAGGTATTCGGCAATTGAGCTGTGGATGTCAATCAGCGCACTCAGTGGTGGGAACGAATTGATCGAATAGGGGTGGTTGATGAGGCCCACTATACATAACGAATTCATTCTGAATCGCGGATAGCATCGTTCTCAAAATTTTTGAGATGAGGGCAAAATGGAGTGGACGGAATTCATCGGTGTTTGCATTCTTTACTTTAGTCACCGGAACACATGAGCAGTCTTCCATACAGTAGGAAAAATTTTGTGGTCAATGGTTGATTGACTATATGACTAGCGGTTACAAAATCACAGGGCACTTTTCTCTTACTTAACGATTCGGTATACCGTCGCACCGAACGATTTCCCAATTTCAATTCGTCAAATTGTTCGGAACACTTATCTGGCGTATACTATCACATCGAGCGTTTGGTTGCTGTGCGATTTGTGAAGCTGGAGTGGGACATCGTCGTCATGATTGAAAATAACGTGTGGAAAGAGTCAGTCAATTTCGCTTAAGATACAGACGTATCGGAGTTCTGCATCTGGTTTTCTCTTGTTCTTTTGATTGCCAGTGATTATCTTTAACAATAGTCCAAAACATTATTACTTCCTGGGATAAATTTTATGCTCCATATACTTCTTCGCTTTGACGATCTTTCTTGCTTAACTGTGATTTTCAAGTTGCACGAATACAGGCCAATTCTTTTCGCGATAAGCACGCATCGATCTTACTAAGCAATTTCAACATAGGACGTCTCAACAAGGCTTGTCACTGTATTTCACGCAGCAAAACATATCTAACTGGGAATGAAAGCCATAGCCTCTTGGAATAGCTCTCATAGAACACTCACATTTTGATCGATATCATTTCAATGAGGACAGCAGAAAAAATCAGTCTTTTGAAGGCGTAGTAAGAAATGAGAATATTTGACTGTCTGTAATCACGAAAAACTTACAAAGCACAGCAGAATCTAAGATCTTTCAGTGAATTGGGGCTGCAAAAAGGACATTTTATGATCGAAGATTTTAATGTGAGGGCCAATCTCGGCGTCCTCCCCATAGAAATGCACACAGGTTTTAGATATCCATAATTGGTCCAAAAAGGAAGTATTCCGACTAGGTAGGGGACCTTATTAACGCAAGCCAACTGGAAATGCACAATGGAAGTGTCAAAATCGTTGAAATCACAACAGATCGCCATACTTCAGGTCAGTGAACTTATATATTAAAGAAATCACTGTGAGAAAATTATGTCGTTCGAATTATTCGATTGTTGTAACGAGCATAACCCAGGTGGAATATACATAGCAGCACATCATGCAAAGAGTGTTCAAATTTAGAGTAATACATTCCATGCACTAGGAGAAACAAAGACTGATGATCCACAGTTTCGGCGTTGTAGCTACTGTGTACCAACTACTCACCCTCCTCCAGACGCTCACGAGATCCACTCTTTGAAGATTCTACTGATTTATATGCATTAGTTCATCCGTCATTTCCATATGAGCCTTGATTCTGTAACACCATATCAAGCTTGGTTTCTGACTGACGCCCAAATCGTCAATTCGTCCAACTTGCTTGACTATTGATCGGGCATTCAAAAGTAATTCTGTGGGATAAACAATACCAGAAAATCTTGATGTTAAAAACGGTTTGAAAAGACCAATTGGTCGATATCTGCTCTCTCTTAACAATCCTTCCTTGCTTGATTATTACATTTCTCTTTGTCTTGCCTATCATCAATTCTTTTTCGTAGCAGTCTATGTTGTTGCTGCTGTAACAAAAAGGGGGTGAATTCATGATTTATGAAGCGATCGGAAGTTGGGAGAGTTCTTCAGAGACCCTCGAATTTCGTAGAATGCTGATCTTGGTGGAAATGTCTGTGACCTTGATTCGCATCAGTCGAGGTTTAATGGACTGCTTTCTCCAATCCTTTCTGCACATCCATCAATTTCTCCCCTAACACGATAAAATCGAGAATTGTGTGACTTCCTGCTCATCGTAAGCATTTCCCTCAAAAACAGATCCAGAGGCTTTTTCGGGTACGCACTAATTATCAGGTTAGGTTCCCGAAAACTCGTCGCTGAATAATCTCTCGCACATAATCTTTCCATTTGAACTGTTCGCTATTTGTATTAGCCTCCAAAGATGAAGCTGAAGTTCCGCATGAGCTGTTTGGTGGTTTAGATGGACTTTCTTTTAACTCATTGAACGAGCAAAGATGAGAGTAAGTAGATCATCAGCTCTCTCTTCTGTCTACCCAAATGCTGTCTGTATCAGCTTTACTTTTCTGATTTGGGAAGGCTTTTATCAATCTAGCTTGTGTAATAGAAGTTTCTTCCGTCTCTGTAATTCTTCATACGGAAAGCAAGATATGTTTGGCTGAGACATTTGTCACGCAGTCCAAAAATCGCAAAACTGTTCATAAGTATCGAACTGGAACTTCCAACAGAAAGACAGCAGCGTTATCACCACGGCCACGTTGATGTAGAGCGAACTGTCAACAACACCTTGATAATGCGGTTCAAACTGAAAACCAGTGACACAAGCAGGTAACGAAGCGAGATGAGATTCAGCCGCGGATAGCATCAAATTGCAAGAATGAACAATACTCAGTCATTGTGTCTTCGGCAGACGAACAGATCCAAAACTCAGGCAGGAACCACTCAAGGATAAAGAAACTGACCAGCCAAAGGAACACTCAAATCACGAGGATGCGTACGATATAAATTTAAAGACGGAGCGACGAATATAACACCATATATTCCAATGAAATCGACACAGAAGCAAGAGACGAGACAGAGCGTTCACCAAGCACGACCAGCGCACAAGTAGAGAAATTATTAACAACTTACAACAATTAGAAATTTACAATTAAAGAAAGTATACATGTAAATAAT